>PVJH01010625.1:0-73135 GCA_004026705.1 Nesogale talazaci | reverse complement strand
GACAAGCCAGATGGAGTTATGCTGATTGAACCAGAGTCCTGGAGCCGGAGGTGCCACATGGAGCTCCATGCCAGAACTGAGAGGCTTCCACTGCCACTGCCACAAGACTTTTCAACCTCTAGCCTGTGGTCTTCCTGCATTCGGCTTCATGGCTGGTGTTGCGTGAGTCTGAAGAGGAAACTATAGACTGGTATCAGACGTATTGGCCAATATCAGATTTATGGACTTGATCTGAACTGGGCTGGGATATTTCCTTAATATACAATTACTCTTTGTTATAAATTTCTCTAATACACACACATACACACATGATATGTCTATGAATTTGTTTCTCTAGCCAACCTGGGCTCACACCCATGTGAAAGTAGAACATTGACTAAGGAAGACTAAACAACGGAGGCGTTGGAATTGGGGTACTGGAGAAGAATATTGAAAGACAAATCAAGCTGGGTTGGAAAGAGTACTGAAGAGTGCTCCTCAGAGGTCAGAATGGGGAGGCTTCATCAGGAGAGACTTGTCTTTACCATGCTTGGTAAAGTGAGGGACAGCAAAAAAGCGGGGAGTCCTGGACAAGATGGATTGGTACCATGCCTCAGGCCTATGGACAGCCGTGAGGAGGGTGCAGGTTCCTGTAGTGTTTCGCTTTCTTGTGCAGAGGATTGCTATGAAACCCATTCCCCAGCACCGAGCAAGAGCAAGAACTGATGGATGTGCCAAGACACCTGGTAAAACCAGGGAGCCCTGATCAGCTGGCGTCTCAGCCCTGCAGTTTGTAAGGGGTCTAATTTTAGAAAAACTCATTGCAAGGATCTACAGTTGGAAGAGGAATTGGGGGTTGAGGAGCTGATCTGTGCGGCAATCCATCGCTCTGTAGTTAGCCCGGGTTGAAAAGCTCACTATGAGCACCTTTTGTGGGTATACCCCTGGCATCATGTATTTTCTCTTCTCCGGCAGAGGCTGAGGCGCACAGACTAAGGGACGAACGAGTGCCTGGCACAGGACCTGACGCAGAGTGTGTGCACAGTCCCCTGCAGGCACTTGAGAGTGTGGGCATCCTTCTGGGCGGGCCGGGACTGCAGTACACGAGGCAACCACAAGATGCCACTCACTCCTACCCATTCTACCAAGTTCTTTCGGTCTCCGAGTGGCCCAACAATCCCAGGAACTGCTCTACAGCGTCCAAAGCTGAGCATCCGCCACACCCTTCTCCCGCAGAGCAGCTTGCGGGTGTGCACTGCCGACCTCTGGCAGCTGAGCAGCTAGTTATGGTACCCCAAGACCTTCATGTACGCATTCTATGGCTCAAGTAGTTAGTGATCACGCCTCCCCCTGCCCCTCCACACACCCCTTATTCCATCACACCTGCTGCTTGGGCCCAGGAAGGGCATTTGAGGCAGGATCCATGTCCCCCCTATCCCGAGTTGGTGGGGGCCCAAAGATCTCTGCTCTAGATTTAGGAGTCTTGGGGTCTCCAAGGAGGAACTTCCAGAGGGAGGTCCATTTCTGACACCAGATGAGTGGCCTCAAGGTAGTCGTCTAAGCTCCCTGGGTCTCCATTTCCTCACCCAAGGCCGGAGGTTCGAGTCAATGCAAAGGCATCATGGAGGTCTTGAGACAGCGTCAGGAAGAACCAGCTCCAGAAGCCCCTGTGGCGCATAGGGACTATTTGCTGCTCACAGGAGTGCTTTGTAAACTGTAGCATGAACCGTGGCTGTGAGTCCCAGCTGCCTGTGTCATTGTTCTTGAGCTTACCGGATGCTTGTCGCCTTGCGATTCCCTCCTAGAGAGAGAGGAAGGACAATATGCAGTGGACCTGCCTCTTGGCTGCCTGCCAAGCCCTGGTCTTCCCACCCCAACTTGTTTGAGACAGCCTCAGCTACGACCACTTCCCGCACAGAAGGCAAAAACCAGCCTGAGTAGCCACTGCTTCCTGAGGACCCTTTCTTGTTTCCAGCTGCCATCCGGCCAGGCCTGGCTCACGGGAACCTCGAACAAACCATCCGGACATCGCATCTTACTGTCCCACTCTTGCAACTGGTGATCAGATATGTGAATTCGCTGCTGCCGCAGCTCTCGGATCAGTTCCTACCATGGAGGACTTCCCTTGTCCCAGACCCTCCATCTTCCCAAACAGGGCTTGTTGGTTTGCTTTTTAGCTGTTGATCTTTCTCGGTACCGTGTCCAAAGTAAGTCTCAGTTCTGAGGAACATTCTGTCTGTACTTTTTCCAGGGCTGAGCGGACCCCTCTGGCAGTCTGCTAATCTCACCATTCTGCTGGCCCTTCCTGTTTCACCATCTCGCTGTGATTGCAGAGACCACGCTGGGCCCGGCATACCTGAGTCATCAGAGTGGCATCTTCCCATGTTAACATCTCAAAGGGCTCTTTCCACAAAGATGTGCCCGCTGCGGCACCTCGCATTGGATTTCTTGACCTTTGCTTCCATGGGCATGGACTAAAAAAAAAAAAAATTTTTTTTTGTTTCCTTTTTACTCCACTGGGCACCTTTGCTTCACCACTTTTGCTTTTTATCACCCTGGGAAGATACTGCAATTTAAAAAACAAGCAATTTTTTCATTGTAGATGAAGTAGGGTGTTTCATTTCCCAGCACTGACTTTACATTCCAGTCACAAGCATGAGCCAAATCCTCCATGCACCTATCCTGCACCCCAGAGCTCCCACCCATCCACCACATTTCCCCATCTCCCTCCCACCCAACTCAATGCTCTCCGCAGTCCAGGCCAGGGGGTCTCAACTATCCTGATGCCGAGACTCTTTCAGACAGTTCTGACCTCCCAAGCATAAAATTATTTTTGTTGTTACTTCATCACTGTCATTTTGCTCCTGTGATGAATTGTCATGTAAATATGTGAGCAGCAAGATGCGTTTTCATTGTGTCAAATTGAACATCGAATTAAAGCACAGTGACTCATCACTAAAACAACAGGTAATTATATGCTGCGAAATATTTCTAATGACAAAGAAATGAAATTTCTTCTGGAAGCATGGTGTAGCATGGGTCACAGTCTTCATGCCGGTTCTCGTCTGTGGGTGTATCTGCATGTGGGCGGACCCACCTGGAGATGGATAGAGGAACGGTGTCTCAGTTCCTAAGGACATCAGAAATCTGTGCTTTCCGATGGTCTTAGGCAACAGCTGGGAAAGGGTCATTCAACACCCAAAGGGGTCTCGGCCCACAGGTTGAGAACTGCTGGTCCAGCCTATCAACCCAGGCTCACTTCCCTGCTTCCCCCTCTTGGCTCCCTATGTCCTTTTAAGATGAGGGTCTTCCTCTTGTCCCCCACCCTAACCCTGCTCTTATATCAGTGGTCTCATGACTGGCTAATTCGATCAGCATAATGTTCGCCAGCTCCACCCATGCGGGCATTCATGGCTGATCCAAGTAGAATGGAAGCCACCACACCTTCAGCTGCCTCCTTCCCCATCGCTCTCGCTGTGGCTGACCGGTCCAGTTGTAGGGATGTCCATTTTCCCTATGACAAGGGATAAACCATCCTGATCCACCTTAGTGTGTGCTTCAAATCATTTCCATTTGCCAGGAGGTTATGTCCCCTGCATGATGCAGTGGCTAAGGAATTTCTCTTCAACTCTCACAGCCCATTTCTTAGATGATTTCATCCGTTCGAATGACTGGGTTGCTCCTTCCGACGTCCACCCTCTGGCTTGCCAGTGAATGAACGGCCCCCAGTTCTTGACAGCCAATCTTTCAGAGCCAGCCCCACATCCTGCATCCCTCCCTGATGTATCCAGCACCAGCCCCAAATCGCAGAGGAACGCTTCTGACCCAGAGGCTCTGGGTGAACCAGAGCAAACCAGGCCAGCCCCACACCTGTGACAATCAGGATCCCTGATGGTTTTCTGTTGTGAGCATGAGAAAGAACTGCACCCTGGTGAGTTAATATCCAACTTGGAATAAAAAGTGTAAGTTTGGGGGTGGTTTTTTTTAATCGCTTTATTGGGGACTCCTACAACTTTTATCACAATCCACACATCCATCCATCATGTCAAGTACATCTGTTGCCATCATCATTCTCAAACATTTTTTGGGGGGGCAGGCATCATTGCCCCCTGGTGGGAGAAGGAGGCCCAGCCTTGCTCCTGGAGAGCTGCTGCTGGATTTGAACCGCCAGCCCAGTGGGTCGCAGTCCCACACACAACCACTATGCCACCAGCTCAGCCCTCTGAAGCCATTTGCTTTCTATTTGAGCCCTGGGTATCAGCTCCTCGTTCCCATCCCCCTCTTTGTTTCCCCCTCCCTCATGAACCCTTGATAATTTATAAATTGTTATTATTTTGCATATCTTACACTGTCTGACATTTCTTTCACCCACTTTCCTGTTGTGCATCCCCCAGAGAGGGGGTTATATGTAGACACTTGTAATCACTTTCCCCCTTTCTGCCCCACCTTCCCTCCACCTCCCGATATTGCCACTCTCAGCACTGGTCCTGAAGGGATCACCTGTCCTGGATTTCCTGTGTTTCCAGTTCCTATCTGTACCAGTGTACTTCCTCTGGATTTGTAAGATAGTATTGAGATCATGATATTGGGGCAGAGGTGGATGGGGAGTGGAGTGGGGGAAGAAACATTAAAGAAATAGAGGGAAAAAATTAAAAAAATCAAAAGAAAGAAATAGAGGAAAGTTGTATGTTTCATCATTGCTACACTGCTGTCTGACTGGCTTATCTCCTTCTGGTGATCCTTCTGTAAGGGGATGTCCAGCTGCCTACAGATGGGCTTTGAATTCCCAATCTGCAATATCATATCACAATAATATGATTTTCTCATCCTTGATGTGTGATACCTGACCCCTTAGACACCGTGTGATCACACAGACTAGTGTGCATCTTCCATGTGGGCTCTGTTGCTTCTGGCCCCTTGTTTACCTTCAAGCCTTTAAGACCACAGATGCTACATCTTTTGATAGCCAGGCACCATCAGCTTTCTTCACCACATTTGCTTATGCACCCATTTGTCTTCAGTGATTGTGTCGGGAAGGTGAGCAGCATGAAATGCCAGTTTAATAGAACAAAATGTTCTTGCATTGAGGGAGTATTTGAGTGGAGGCCCAAAGTCCATCTGCTACCTTGCTTTTTGTATGTGTTGTGTTTTTTGTTGTTGTTGTTGTTGTTGTTGTTGTTTACTGTCATTCAGTCTTGGTGGTGGTGGTGGTGGGCTGCTAACTACAAAGTCTGCAGTTCAAAAGCACTTTCTGCGTGTCTGGAGAAAGATGGGCCTTTCCGTTCCATAAAGAGTGACAGTCTCGGAAACTCACAGAGGCAGTTTGACCCTGCCATACAAGGCTGATGTGATTTGGCATCTAATCGAGGCAGTGAGTTAGAGGCAGTGAGTTAGTACTCAGGAAAGGAGAATGCCTGAAGGAGAAAAAACATCACCTTTACTCAGAGAGCCCTGTGAGGGAGCCAGTGGCTGAAACCGGACCACAGAGGTTGCAGAGGATCCTGAAAAGAAGACACTGGTATGTTTCCAGAACTCTGGAGAGGCCAGGAGAAGGGAGTTTTCTGAGCTGATGCTCAGAATGCATGAGGGAGGCTCTCTCTCCCTCATCAGCCTCTGAAAGTTTGTGTGGGAAACTGACATGGAGGGAAATATGACCAGGACTATATTTCCTAACTTATCACAGGAAATCCGGAAAGCCACCACTTTGGTAAGTTTGAAGTAAAGTCCAAGTACATGATCCCGCTTTAAATATCATTCCCACAGATTCTCCCCTAGCAGCTCTGCCGCCTTAAAGTGGGCACGTGGTTGAGTCTATCTCCCTACAGAAGCAGACATCTTTTTCTCTATTCCCACCATATCACCCAACCCCCAACCCCTCATACCTTCCCCCCAAAGCAGGTATTAGGTTTCCTCACCTGTGAGTTCAGGGACCTTCCTGTAGGTCCCACTCACCTTGTGACATATCTAATTACTGAACATGGATGTCTTGCGTCTACCTATAAATATTCCAAGAGAGTAAAGATTCCTTCTCTCTTCTCCCATCTCCACGTGGACCGCCAAGAGGGGCTGAGGTGAGCTTGCGACCATAAAATGTGTCCGACTCCTTTATTTTATTCACACTCTTCGCTTTCCTATCTTCTTTGACTCTATTATAATCTTTATAGAGTATAACTATACAATTGCGCCTACTGACCCTTCGGTTGTTAGAGGCTGGTTTCCTCTGACAAGCTTGGCCCTCCCAGCATCCCCTCGCTAGATGGAGTCCAATGCATCCACCAAGATCTCTTAGTAGGGTAGTGTTCCTGTTCCCCATGACCCTAGAACACGTGTAGTTATTACTCCAGTGCACTGCTGTGGGCCTTCTTGCTCCATATGGCAGCTGACTCTTTTCTGGGGGCTCACTGAGCTCCAAGGACCAGGGGCAGAGTCATCTGTAGGACCTTGCTAATCCTTACACCAGCCTTGTCCTGGGAGTTTTATTACCAGCGGATGTTTAACACCAGCAAAGTTCAGTGTGGCAATCATGTGCTTATGTTAATTTTATGATTGAAATATAGGGGTGGAGTCTAGCCTGTTCATCTGGAGACAGCCATTGAGTAGCCAATGAGGCCTCTATGTGGGCATGACTTTCTCCTGAGACTTCTGGGAAATCTCGTGATATTTCCCTCGTGAAAATGAGAAGCTATCTTCCCCAGTTGTTGGGAGTTAGTCTCAGAGTCAATGAGTCATGGACAAGACAAGATGGCAGCATCCGAGAAGCTGGAGGAGCCAGCGGAGAGACCACACAGCTGTGCCCTGAGGGAGCCAGACCTCTGAAGCTGGAGTGGCATGCTGTTGATGGACTCTGCACCCTGGAAGCGAGGAGCCATGGAGAGACCCCTGCCAGCACCAGAATTCTGCACCCACTGACCTGTGACTTCGTGAGTCAGAAAGAGACTCTGTAGACTGACTTCGGGCATAGGGGTTTAATATCAGACTTATTACTTTGTACTGGACTGGATTGGGATGCCTTCAGTCACATTCCTTTTGTATATAAACTCTTTCCTTATATCTATATGCGTGTCTTTGAAATTTGTTCCTCTAGTCTACCCGGACTAACACATTCAGGTTCAAGAGAGTAGCTTTTCTGAGGCCACACAGCTGCGGAGTGGCAGGGTCAGAATTTGAGTCCGGACAGTGAGACTTCATCCGGGCCAATCTGTCCGTGCTTCACAAATGTGGAACCACAAAACTCACCTGTCTTGGTGGCACGCATTGACCCTCCCTGAAAGTGCAGACGCTTATGTAGAGAAATCGTAGGGTTTTGCCTGAAACCAGTGAGACAGAGGGCCGCCTGCTCCCCACTCCCCCATCCCAAGCTATCTGCTCGGTTGCGTGTGTCTGTTAATCATCTGTCTGAGCACCGGAAGGGAGACTCAGATCACTTCTGTATCCTGATAACTGTGGATTATAGTTCCCCAGCAGTTTTCTTTTTGCCACTGGGAAGGGTGGAAGACCCTTGGGAGTAGACAGCCTGCCTCCTTCATCTGAGTCCAAGGGATGCTGCCAGAAGTGCTCACAGCACCTGCTTTACCCTCTTGCTGCCATCTGGCCGATGCTGCGTGGATTTTTGAGCATGCATCCGTGGGTGGGAGTAGGAAGCTTCATCTTTCTCCAGAGGAGCTGCGGGTGGTTTTGAACTGATGACCATGGAGATCCCAGCCCACCGCGTCCCCTGCACCACCAGAGATCCAGTTGTTGTTACGTTCCAGCCCACTGTTGCAGCCACTATGTCCATGTATCTTGAAGAGGCGCTTCCTCTTCTTCAAGAGGAAGGAGCCAAATGACCACACACACGTAAGCTGGTCTTACACGTATCACTCCCCTTTCAAAAGTGTTGGCCATCACTGATCAAGCCTTTGGAAACTGACAATGTTAAATCAACCAAGCATGCATGACAGAGGCTAGAAAGTATATTTCCTTGAAGTCAGTAACCTACTTATGGTCTAAGTGGAGGTCTAGGTTCCAGCAATTTGGCCACAACCCCTCACTGGTGACATCTCTCCAGATGGAGCAATTGAAGATGTGAATTAGTCAATGTGTTAGATTCAGAAGTTCATGTGTGCATGCATGTAGGTCATTACATCTAAGACATTCAAGATCTTGCAAGACATGCTGCTTGGTGTCTAGTGCACACTCAAGAGTCTTCCACGTTTTTCTGAAGTGAGTGTGCTTGAGGTCCTTGCTGTGGACTGAATTGTCTCTACAACAATGGACTAGATGGGGCGGGGCCCAAGCTGAGTGGTGTCGACCTGATCACCAGAAGAAAGTAATGCAGAGGACAGCACTGAAGACTTAAGCCGGGGAGAGTAGTGGGTCTGCCCTGGTCACATGGGTGCAAATTAAGAGGGAAAGAGAGAAGATGATAGATAGATAGATAGATAGATAGATAGATAGATAGATATAGATAAAGGTCTGGGCACAAAATCCCTCCTCAAAGCAGCCCATGCACAGAGAGGACCGTAGGGTTGGTCCCATCATGAGACAGAGTGCCTCCAGTGTGGTCCCCCATAGCACTATGGGTCAGTGAGGGAAGGTCGTATTCTCATGGTGAAGAGAATTTTATGGATTGGTATCAGACATATGGGTTAATATCATACTTCCAGACTCGTTACGGACTGGGTTGGGATGTTTCCTCAATATTCAATTGCCCTTGTAGATAGATTGCTTGCTTATACACATATGAGTGTCTCTCTGAATGCATTTCTCTAGTCTACTCAGACGAACACAGGGGATAAGGGGGACCCATCAGAAGGTTAGCTATGTTCCCCCCTCCCCTCGTGAGGGGAATGAATAGCATAAAGTGGGGGAAAGGAGACAGTCAACAGTGTGAGATATGAAATGGCAGCAACAATACTATGTAATTGATCAAGAATTCATAAGGGTGGGAGGGTAGGGAAGAGGAGCTGACACCAAGGTTTCAAGTAGGGAAAGAATGGTGATGGCAACATAGGTACAAGTGTGCCTCACCCAACTGAGTGATAAATTGTTATCAGATTTGTAAAAGCACCCCCTAAAATGATTAAAAATTCAAAAAAAAATCAGTTCTGCTTCAGAAAATATTCATACATTGTCAAGGAGCCTCACTGCTCCAGAAGCAATTAAACCAGAAGTCAGCGACAGTCCCAGGGCTATGACTCTGGCTCAGGCCACCAGCAGAGGTCACCAAGCACTTCAAGAGCACATTGGTGTCACAAAATTTCAGACTAATGTCTCCGGTGGACGTTTTGAACCGCTGAACAACTCCTCACGTGAACCAAAATGCCTAATCTTTGGAGAAATGCCCACTATCACCAACCAATCGAATTGGGGCTACTAGCTTGTCTTTAGAAGCAAATGAAATATACTCTTATCGTTTTAAACAACCTTTGGGTTATTATTCCTTTTAAAATAATATGTTTACATTGAAACAACAAAATCTATAGATTTTCACTAAGAACATGGCCCTTCTTTCTCTCATGGAATTAAGAATTAAGTGGAAAAAGTCTGAATTTGCCAACTGTTCACCCATCGTCATTTTTTAAAAATCATTTTATTGTGGGGCTTATACAACTTATCACAATTCATACATATATCCATTGTATCAAGCACATTTGTACATTTATTTCTGTGATAGATTGGCTTGTTGTGCCAACATGGCCAATGAAGATAGGTGGGTTTGTTGCGACAACATGGCCAACGAACACATGTGAGATCAACTGAAGGATGGAGATATGAATACCTCGGTGAGCCTCGGCTTGCTCTCTTGCTCTTGGATCTTCTGGCCAGCTGGCTGCCTTGTTTGTCCTGTGCCTCGATCTCCAAGCTCCACTACCTGTGGGACACCTAATCGGTGGACTGTGTAGCTGTGAGTTAAGGTTCCTTCAAGTCCTGCTTCACCACGCTACTGGAATATACATCTCTTGAGCTGAAGACTGTTGGACTCTATAATCTGGCTGACTGTTGGTGACCTGCTTCGCTGTTTGCTGCTTGTAACCGGATAGCCTAAATTGCTCTACAAAGGTCTACTTAGCCACCCTCAAGACTCAAAGAACTGCCAGCATACTAACTGTCTAATGCCAGTGAGTTGCACCAGGCCATTTGTACTGCTTTATAGATTAGTTAACTTTATTTCTTATATTTTATACACACACACACACACACACACATATTAGTGCCCTGGTTTTGTTTCTCTAGAGAACCCTGTCTAACACAATTGCCATCATCATTCTCAAATCATTTTCACAGTGGATTTAACACCTCAAAAGTTGGTAAACATTAAGCTAGAGGGTAGATAGGTGTCAAAATGAGCAAAATGGAAGATGGTATTCTACAAGAAGGAGAAGAGAGAAAATTAAAGGAGGATAGGATAACCTACTCAGAGGTTTGAAAAGTGGCTGAAGTTGCTGAATACAAAAGATAGTATATACAATGTAAATCCCCACCTAATTCACAATAAAAGGTTTCATTTCTCAAATAAAAAAAAAAAGACTGGAGTCCTAACTCAGGATGTCATTTACCTCATTTACCTCATGCTGTTGAGACGCAGGGCTTTCTCTGTGTCACGAATAAGGCCATAGCAAGGTGGGGTGGGTTCAAAGCCTAATGACTTCTGAGTGGCCTGGGGCAGCAGAGTCAAAGGGACACAGACAAGGACGGACACACACACACACACACACACACACACACAGAGGGAGAAAATCGATACCAGGTCAAGGTGACCAAGGAGTCAGGGGGTCTGGGTTACAGAAGCTCAAAAGGAGAGAACTGTGCCCCACGATGCTGAGTTTCCACAGCTGAGCTGGCAGAAGCAGAACACTAGCACTTTTATTCTGAGGTGTCTCCAGGCAGATGGAAAGGTTCGACTTTGTGCCCAGCAGCAGAGCCTATATTAGCTGTCTGCACCACCCAGGGTCTCAGATAACTCAGATTCACACAAAACAGAGCCAAAAAAAAACCCAACACACTGCCAGCGAGGCAATTCTGAGTGACCATATAGAACAGGCCACACCTGCCTCTGTGCATTGCCCAGCTTAGAACAGTTCACAAGAGCAGAAAGCCCGAAACAAAATCAAAGTCACTGAGGTCGCATCAAGGCTGACACATAGCGACCCCCTGTGGATTCCTGACACTGTCACTGTTTAATGGGAGTAAAAGGCCCACTCTTTCTCCTGAGGAGATATCTGTGGGTCCGTACTACTGACCATTCAGATCACAGCCCAACCAATAGCCACTGCAGCATTGTGACAGTCATGTGCTTATGTTAATTTCATGATTGAGAGGTAGAGGTGGAGTCTAGCCTACTACTTTGGAGATGGCCATTGAGCAGCCAATGAGGCCTCCATGTGGGCATGGCTTTCTCCTGAGACTTCTGGGAAATCTCACGATATTTCCCTCGTGGAGATGAGAAACTATCTCCTCAGTGGTGGAGAGTTAGTCTCAAAGACAATGAACTGCAGACAAGAGAAGATGGCAGCATCTGAGGAGCTGAAGGATCTGGAGGAGAAGCCACACGGCCTTACCCAGATGGAACCAGCCCTCTGAAGTTGGAGAAGCCACCTGGAAGCCCCTGCCAGCGCTGAGTTGCTTCTACCACCACTGGATGTTGTTGATGGACCCTGAGCCCTAGAAATGAGGAGTCATGGGGAGATCCCTGGCAGCACCGAGACTCTGCACCCACTGGCCTGTGACTTAGTGAGTCGGAAGGAGACATTATAGACTGGTATCAGACATATGAGCTAATATCGGACTTGTGACTTTGTACTGAACTGGGTTGGGATGCTTTCTCAATGTCCCATTCATCTTGCATATAAACCTCACCCTTATATCCATATGCGTGTCTGTGCATTTATCTCTCTAGTCTACCTGGACTAACACATGCGCCAAGGCTCCTTATCACTGAGACAGAACTAGAATGAAGTCTGTCTGCCAAAGAGAAGAGCAGGAATCTTGCAGCAAGCACGCATGGTATTGGCGTGTTGCTCTGTGGCTATTTCTGACCTGAAGCACCAGTTGCAGATGTTCCCATTCAGAGGTGAATCTGCTGGAACAGACCGGCTCAGTGGATGCTAAGCTCTTCCCATTGGCCAATTTGCCACTTGAGGTCATATGACTCACTGTACCATCTATAGCTGCATGACAGTAAACAGGCAAGTCTCATCATCCAAAGTCACACCCAGAAGCAGGTCTTCACCACCTTCATATGTGGATGAAGACCATGGTGGTTACATAATTTCATGTCAACTTGATAAATAAGTATAAGGGTGGAGTCTAGCCTGGCAAATGGGTCACAAACAGAGGACACAAACAGCACTCCGAGCCAATTAGACTTAACACACACACAACCTCAAAACAGGACAATACCCCTTCTACTCCAGGAAACATGGATCGTTCTCCAGGATCATACTTTTGGTCACACAGTAGGTAGTTTTGATAAATTTTAAAAGACTGAAATCATGTGATGATGCTTCCTCATGGGTGTGGTCTTCTCATGAGGATTTTCGGAACTCCTTTCAGTCTGGTGGCAGATCTCTCTCTCTCTCTCTCTCCTTCACTTTCCTGCTGGCAAGCCACTTGGGGACCTGCTAGAGACCTGTCAGACACCTGGATATGTGGCCACCGCCATTGGATCCACATGACTTTGCGCCCACTGGCCAGTGATGTTCCTGCCTTCTGCATCATCGCATTGTGGCTGCGTGAGTCTGCAGAGGGATTCGTGGGCTAGTATTGGACTTAGGGACTAATATCAGACTTAGCGACTTGATCTGGACTGGGCTTGGATGTTTTCTTAGCATACAATTACTCTTTGAGAGAAAGCTCTGTCTTATACATACGTGGATGTCCCTGGATTCGTTTCTCTAGTCAACCTGGACTAGCACAAAGACATAACCATAACTGACTCAGAGAAGACCCTTTGGGCATTTGCTCCTTGCAGATAGAAACATAACTTTTCTGCTTTAGCGTTAAGTAGAACAGAGGTTGCTACTGGAAAAAAAAAATATATATATATATATATATATTCTAACAAGGTATGGTGCTAGAAAAGTGTAGACGTCTACTGGCAAATTCCATGTAACACTCTCTGATATGAGCTCAGTTTGGAGTAGGCTAGACCTTCCCCAAAGAGATGGTCAGTCCCAAGCCTACTTTGTAAATTGTTACAGACGCTAGGTACAGCGGAGTCTCTTCCCACAGGCAACATTCAGCCAGCCTGCCTGGGCACACCATTGCGCAGGCCTCTGGAATTAAGAAGCCAGGACTCTCCAGGAGGCAGGCTGTGTAACATTCAAGAAAAAAAAAGTTACACAGAAGAAAAGAAGATGGGAATCAAAAAGACTCAGTCTAATAAAGCAACAAAACACAAAAGTGAGGCACACTAAAGAACCAAAACAAAGAAGGGTTCAGCCAAACTCCAAACTCACTGCCATGGAGTCCATTTCAACTCACTATAATGCAGTAGGAACACGTTGAACCACTCCTTTGGGGTTTCTGAGACTGTAAATCTTTATGGAAGTACAAAGCCTCATCTTTCTCCAGAGGAGGGGCTGATGGTTTGGAACTGCTAGCCTTATGGTGACCAGGACAATGAGTAACTGAAAGTACACTCCTGTAGGAAAACTTAAGAAACAGGCAAGAAAAAAACAAACAGATGTAAACAGTGGCAGAAGTAAATTACTTCTTGTCAGTCATTACAGTGAATGCCAATGGACTAAATATTCCAATCAAAAGACAAAGCAACAGAATGGATAAAATAAGAAGTATGCTGTTTACAAGAGACACACCTTGAGGCCAAGGGCATAAGTCAACTGAAAATGAAAATGGGGGGGGGGGGTAGGGAGAAGACAGGGTATTCCATGTGTGTTAGTCCAGGTAGACTAGAGGAACACATTTCATAGACATGCATATAGATATAAGGAAAAGGTTTATATATAAGAGAAATAGGACATTAAGAAAGCATCCCAATCCAGTCCAGTACAAAGTCATAAGTCTGATATTAACCCATATGCCTGATATAAAGTCTCCTTCCAACTCATGAAGTCACAGGTCAGTGGGTGCAAAATCCTGGCCCTGGCAGGGGTCTCCACATGGCTCCTCGCTTCCAGGGCTCAGGGTCCATCAACAATAGAAGCAATTCAGCGCTGGCAGAGGTCTCCATGTGGCCTCCCCAGCTTCAGAGGTCTGGCTCCATCAGGGCAAAGCCATGTGGTCTCTCTGCCGACTCCTCCAGCTTCTCGGATGATGCCATCTTGTCTTGTCTGTGATTCATCATCTCTCTAAAACTAACTCCCAACAACTGGGGAAGATAGCTTCTCATCTTCATGAGGGAAATATCGCGAGATTTCCCAGAAGTCTCAGGAGAAAGTCATGCCCACACAGAGGCCTCATTGGTTAACTCAATGGCTATCTCCAGATTAACAGGCTAGACTCCGCCCCTACATTTCAATCATAAAATTAACATAAGCACACGACTGCCACACCATGCAATTAATAGTCATAAGAGATCTGAGTCTTAAAAAGAGAGAGAGTGAGAGAGAGATTGGAGTCTTAACATTAGATAAAGCAAATTTTAAGACAAAGCTTGCCATAGGAAGCAAAAATGGGCATTATTTAATAACTAAAAAGTCAGCTAATCAAAGATTTAACTGTCAGACATAACTGTCACCCAATATTGGGGTGCCTTGTGTAACGGTGTAACTTAACAAACTCCATTTTTCTTTAAAGCTCACTAGTCATAGTGACTCTGCATAAGCTGACCAAAGTATCCTGTAAACAGGAGAAGTTTAACGGAAATGTCTGCTCTGCAAAGATAATAAACATTTGTTGTCTGCTCTGTAAAGATAGTAAATATTTGTTGTCTGCTCTGTAAAGATAGTAAACATTTGTTGTCTGCTCTGTAAAGATAGTAAACATTTGTTGTCTGCTCTGTCAAGATAGTAAACATTAGCTGTCTGCTCTGTCAAGATAATGATAAGATCAAAGCATTACATCATGTCCTTCCCCTCCTTTGATATTCGTAAACACCAAATGTAATTCTTTTGTCTTTCCCCTCCTTTGATATTCGTAAACACCAAATGCAATTCTTTTGTAAGAATTCCCAAGTTTGTAAACTCTATAAAACCCCTGAGCAATTGGAGTTCCGGGCTTCAGTTAGATCCTGCGTGGTCATGCTGTAGTCCGGGTTCGAACTTGTTCTTATCTTTTCCTCTTTCTTACCTTTTCCTCTTATCTGTCCTTAATAAACTTTGCCTTGTTTCACTCAGATTTGTGGGTCAGTGATTTGTGCGGGGCATTTTCTCCCTAACACCTAGATATGTAAAGCAAACACTGATAAAATTGAAGAGGGAGATACTTGGATATAAATAAGAGTTGGAAACATCAATACACCACGTTTGTATTGATCCAAACTTTTACAGAGGGCACAAACAACACTCCGAACCAACTAGACTTAACACACACAACCTCAAAACAGGACAATACCGCATTCTACTCCAGGAAACATGGCTCATTCTTCAGGATAGATTATACTTTCGATCACACAGTAGGTCTTGATAAATTTTAAAAGACAGAAATCATGCAGTGTGTTTTTTCTAACCTTGTGAAGTAAAGCTAAATATCGATAAGGGAAAAATTTTGTAAACCTTACACACACATATGAAACTTAAGCAACACACTATTAAGTTATCAGAAAACTGGGGAGAAAATGAAAGAGAAATCACATATTTCTTAGTGCCAAATGAAAATGAGAGCACAATATATCAAAACCTAAGGGTTAAGTAAAAGCAGTACTCAGAGGGAAACTTACAGCCATGAAAATCAAAAGAAGGAAGACCCAAAATTGATTGCCTCTCTTGACGACTCCAATAAATAGATAGAGAAGAGCAAGCTAAGCATATGCCTACCAGAGAAAAGAAATAACAAAGATCCAAGCATAAATAAATACAATTGAACACAGAAGCAATAGAATCAGCAAAACCGGACGTTGGCTTATTGAGAATATCGATAAAACTGGCTAACCTTTAGCTAGACTAACCCCAGAAAGAAAAATATGCAAATACCAAAATAAAAAAGAAGAAAAGAGATGACATTAATTGATGTGCCAGGAATAAAGAGGATTATAACCATCTTTCATATTTTTATTTTCTCCCAGTAGCTTTATTGTGATAAGATTCACATATTATAGCCTTCTATAGCCAGTCATATTTAAAAGGAGTTGTATATCCATTACCGCAATCAGTTCCAGTGGAGCTTCTCTCCTCCAAAAGTCATCATTTGCTCCCCAATTCCCATCAACCTCCTTCTGAGTACCAAATAGGATGAACAGCTCTGTGGCCATAAACTGTAAGACTAGATGATGCAGACGAATTCTCATAAGCACACAAACTACTCAGACTGACTCAAGAGGAAATTGAAAGGTTCTACAGACCCATAAAAAGTGAAGAGGTGAAAACAGTGATCAAATGGAACAAATACCAAGGTCCGTTGACAGGACACAGCATCCTGCTTTGAAGAGTAGTGGCCAAAGTCTTAAAAGATCACAGCCAGTCATCTAAGGTGCAAATATTGATCCTTTCCCATCCAGAGGAGAGAAGAGTGGTGAAAACAGAAAGACACATGGAAATAATTAGTCCAGTATTAATGGACCATACAACTGTCAGTCACTGCAACCCTGAAACCAGAAGCCTAAATGGTGCCCAACTACCAATCCCAACTGCTCCTGAGAGGATCATATTATAGAGTCCCAAATAGAGAGAGTGTGTGTGTGTTAGTGTGTGTGTGTGGGGGGGGGGGGAGGTGGTGAATAGACCTGAAAATTATAAACAAGAGGCTTATTGGTAGGATAGAGACCCCCTGTCATCCTTTGGATCTGGACTTGAACTCAGCCTCGTGTTAGAAAAATCAACCATTTAAGATAAAAAGGGCAGCATTTACCCAAGGACTAAGGGTTAAGAAAGAACGGAATGGATCACTGAGAGGGAGTGGGAAAAGCGACGATACAATGAAAGAGTAGACGATACAGTGAAAGAATTGAAAAGCTGTGTATCAATTACTTCATGCAAAACTCATGATCTGCTCTACAAATGTTCGCCTAAATCCGCTTACGAAGCTAAAACGACAAGAAACTTCCCAACAATGGCAACGAAATTCCCAAGCCAAATGTCTTCAGAGGAATTCTAGCAAACCTTGAGAGAAGAATCGACACTACAGTACTGTTTCAAGTCCTCCAAAAGATAGGGAAGGAATAGTCACTCTGATACCTAACCCAGACAACACACTACAAGGAAAGGAAATTACTGAGCAATATTTCTTATGATTATAGATGCAAAAATCCTTCAGCAAGATACATTAAAACTTACTGCAATCAAGTGGACTCTATCTCAGAGTGACCCTGTAAAACAGGACGGAACTACGCACTGGGTTTCCAAGACTATAGCTCTTGACAGGGTTAGAGAGCCTCATCTTTCACCTGAGGAGTGACTGGTGGTTTCAAACTACCAACCTTAAAGATTTCAACCCACCAGCTAACCCCTATGCCACCAGGGCTCCTAGCAAGATCCGAGCAAACCAAATCAATGGCCTATTAAAAGAGTCATGTGCCATGACCAGGTGGAATGCAGGGATAGTTCAATATTAGGAAATAAGTTAACGTCATAGATCACATCAATAAAACACAGGAAAAGAGCCACATGAGCATCTCTGGGGATGTGGAAAAAGCGTTTGATAAAATCCTACGCCCTTAAGAAATAGTCTTATTTGGCATGTAGTTCACATATCAATTATATTAAGAAGATTTGTGCAATCATCACAATCAATTTCAGAACATTTTCTCCTCCTCCTCATTGTTGTTTGATCCCCATCTCCCCACAATTTTCCCTGTCATGTCCCTATACAGTTACTGTCTCCATGGAGCTACCATCTTGTTCCATGTACAGAAAAATCATATAAAACAAAACACAGTCATACAAGAACATACGAAGCAAACAAAACCCAACAACAATGATTGCACAAAACAGAAAAACCTCAATTAAGGGAAACAGAAGATATTTAAAACTGTAACAACCCCAAAATGGGTCAAAAGGGAGATCAAATGACAGGTTGTTGCATTTGGGCCTAATGACATCTGTCCTAATCAAATGTAATGAAAACCAGAACAAGCTGAAGTGAAAGGGGACAGAGATGGTCAGATGTTACATTTTACCCTACTGTAGCTTCCGTGATCCGCATTTTGATGCACTCTGTCTGGGGACAGAAATAAAGCCCTGATACATGTCACAGGAGGGGAGGAGCTTGAAGCTATACTAAACAAAAAGAGACCATCACACAGGACAAGTATTGTAGGATCTCACATATTTTTAAAAGCTAAAACAAGGCAGGCATAGAAAGACAAAACATTAAGAGTTATTATCAGGGGCAGTAGGGAAGGGAGAGTTATAGAGTGAAAGAGAAAATCTATGGACTAAAGGCAGAGTAGTACCGATGATTAATGCGATGACTGTCAATAAGCTAGACACCTGTAAAATATGGCAGTGGGAGAAGGGGTGTGACCTTCACTTAGTGGTCTGGTGCTGCCATAACAGCGAAATATCACAAGGAGAAGGGCGTTAACAGACAGAAATTTATTCTCTCACTCTGTAGAAGGTTTGACGTCCAAGTTCAGAGTGGAGCCTCTAGGGTCTTTCTCTTGCTCTCTGTTGGGCTTGGGGGAGATTCTTTTCAGCAAACATAGGCCTGGTATTCCTTGTAATTTTCCATATTTGGGACAGCAATCTCCTCCAGGCTCAAAGGATACACTCCATCCGCAGCTCTTCTTTCTCGAGGGGAGCAAGTCCCCCTATTCTACTAGTTTCTAGCTTGTCAGATTAAAAGTGCTACAGGCCACACCTCAGGCAATCTCTCCTTATCTGGAATTAGGACTGTGGCAGGATCAAGGGGTTGCATCCCATTCCTCACTCACTGACCCTCAGCGTCAGGTATATGTGCAACCAAAAGTAGCTGCAGAAGTGGTTGGTTGATGCACACACAGACGTTTTTGTCTGGAGATACAGAATGTGTTTTCTGGAGACATCCCCCATTAAATCGCCGAGTAATGGGCTTTTGTTCCTCTTTGTTCCCTGTCCTACGTTGTGGCTTAGTGTCTGTGGCCTTAGCCGCTTGGAGGTACCCACTGAAGGCACTTGATCTCTCTTCATTTGGAGCCAAAAAGGAGGAAGAAACATCCAGAATAGGAGAAGGATGTGGACATCCGCTTAGTTGGCCGCATGAATAACTGCCTCCTTGACACGAGACCGACGACCTTTACTAAACCTTCTGATCACGGTTTCCATCGAAAAATCTTCATCAGAGCTTGTTTCCATGGCGGCACATACACTAAAATTGGAATGATACAGAGAAGGTGAGCATGGCCCCTGCGCGAGGATGATACGCAAATTCGTGAAGCATTCCATATTTAAAAAAGAAAGAAAAGAGAAAAATCTTCATCAAGGCGGGAAAAATGAAGAACACAATTTCAAACTCTCATAGGCTCCTGTCGGAGGAATATAAGACTTTTCCACAATCGTACCTCCTCTAAAATATGAAGCAAATATTAGTAACTATTGGCCAGCACTTGGTGAGAGGTCAGAAGCTTAGTTAATCTCCCTGAAGATTCCTGTCTGTTAGACTGCTGGCTGCAAGGCCCATCCCCTGCTGTGATCTCATAGTAGATTGCCTCTCCCTGAAGCCTGTCAACCACCAGTCTGGTCCCCCGTAGGCTCACACACAACTGTAAATGATCTCTGAAGAGCCAGAGAACTAGTCAAACCTGTTCAGTCACATCTGGACTTCTCACATGGGGACTCCAATACTGCCCTTTCCTGTTCCGTGTAGGCCCTTAGTTTGTCCTTCATTGCTCCCCGTTACCTATAGTACAACCCTTTCCTGTGAGGTATGTTCTTACCTGTAATTAGGGGATTTGCGTGTCTCCAAAAGATATATAAGACTTGGTCAAAAGAACTCTCTCACCCTCTCTCTCAGTCACCTCTCTTCCCCCAATTCCTCTCCCCCTCCTCCCTGTTTCCTTTCCCTATGTCCTCTCCACTCCCCCCCCGCCCCCTCCCAACCCTCTCTTTCTCCACGTGGACCACCAAGCCCGGCTGAGGTGAGCATGCTACCATGAAATGTATCTGACTCCATTATTTCTCTATTCTCTTTTTTGGGGGGTGGGGGGAGGGCAATCACTGCCTCTGGTGGTCGAGGGCGCTACCCAGTGCCACTCCTGAGAACTGCCGCTGGATTTGAACCACCAAACCCGCTGGCCATAGTCCCGCACTCAACCACTTACGCCACCAGGGCTCGGCCATCTTTCTTATTCTCTATGACCTTATGATAGTCTTTAATTATCGCTGTACAATTGTGCCTATTGAACCCTGATGATGTGTGAGAGGTTGACTGCTCTGACAGACTCCAGATTTGCTGTTGCAATTAGGTGCCTGGGAGTCCATCCAGATCCCAAGAGACCCTTTTCACAACAGAATGAAACAGGGCATCATCCTTAAGTTTGCCGCAAAGATAAACTGAGGACAGGCCAGAGAGAAGGAAAGGAGGAGTTTCTTCTGCTCTTCTGGGCCAGATTCACAGACTCTAGCTGGGAGGCAGTGAAGTCACACTTCTCTGTGTTGGAGAGCCAGTTTTAAGCCAGTTAGGCGAGGAGGGAAAAACAATAAAGGGAGGAAGTAGAAACCGCAGGGAGGGGAGAAGGAGTTGCAGCTGTAGGGGCTCTAAGCTGCCTCCATTCATAGAATTTCTGAGGTAGAGTGGTGCCTGATGCCAAGCAGATGACTCCTGGATGTGGGGTCTGATAGGGACTGGCAGACTTTTTCTAATGTCCTCTGACTGGTACCTGATGCAACAGTCTCGTCCTGCACCATCGTCACAATTGTTTCTATTGCCTGATCCCGTTGTTGAAACCACTGTGACGACCCATCTCCTTGACGGTTTTCCTCTTTTGCGCTGCCCCTCCACGTGACCAAGTATGATGTCCTTCTCTAGGGACTGCTGTCTCCAAACAACATGTGTGAAGTATATAACAAGAAACCTCCCCAACCTAAACAAATTGATTTGTCCTTTTAGCAGTTCGTGATAATATTCTTCCCAAACACCACAGTTCCAATGCATTAATCTTCTTTGGTCTTCCTTATGTGATGTCCAACTTTCACATGCACATGAGCCAATTGAAAAATACCCTGGTTTGGGTCAGACACACACCTTAGTTCTCAAAGTAACAAGCTTGTGGATCAATACTCACAGAGCCTTGGGCACCAGAGTGACCCAATGCAATGAGTCATTTGCTCTCTTGAGCGCTGATTATGGATCCAAGTAAGAGGAAATCTTTGCAAACAGCAACCTTTTCTCCATCATCATGATGTTACCTATGATCCAGGGGTGCGTTTGTTTGTTTTTGACATTGAGTTGCAGTGCATACTGAAGACTGCAGTCCTTGATCTCCTTCGACAAGAGCTTCAGCAAGGAAGGTTATGGCATCTGCCTATCACAGGCTGTAAATTAGCCTTCCTCCCATCCTGATGCCACATTCTTCTTCATAGAATCCAACTTCTCTGATGATTTGCTCAGCACACAAATTGAAAAGGCGAGGTGGGAAGATACAACGGTGATGCACATTTTTGCTGAATTTAAACCATGCAGCATTCGCTTGTACTGTTCACACAACTGCCTCTTGATCGATCCATGTAAAAGTGCCTCACAAGCACAATGACGTGTCCTTGAATTCCCGTTCTTCTCAAAGTTATGACACACACTGTTGAGTGCCTTAACATAGGCAATAAAACACGAATAAACATCTCTCGGATATTCTCTTCTCCCAGCCAAGATCCATCTGACAAGAGCAGTTATAGCTCTTGTTCCACATCCTCTTCTGAATCTGGGCTGAACCTCTAGCAGCCTTCTGTCCATGCATGGAATGCTGCCACCATCACAAAGATCCCAAAGGCCCACTCTCGTCTGTTAGATGGTCGTCAGCAAAAGTTTACTTGCATGTGATGTCAATTATTTTTGCCTATAACTTGAGCATTCTTTTGGGTCACCTTTGTTTGGGTGGGTACAACTATGAATCTCTTCCGGTCAGTTGGCCAAGTAACTGTCTTCCAAATACCCTTGCATAGATGAAGGAGTGCTTCCAGTGTTTCTCAGCTTCTTGGAACATTTCAATTGGCTGCCCATCAATTCCAGAAGCCTTGTTTTTTGCCTCCTGCTTTCAGTGCAGCTTGAACTTCTTCCTTCAGGACCATTGGTTCTTCTTCACATGCTATCTCCTGAAATGGCTGAATGTTGGCTGTTGTTCTTGGTTTAATAACTGTATTCTTTCCATCTTCTTTAGATGTTTTCTGAAGCTTTCAATATTTTGCCCATACAGTCTTTCCACATTGAAACTCAAGGTTTGAATTTTTTCATGAGTTCTTTCAGCTTAAGATATGCTGAGTAGTTCCTCATTGTCCGTTTTCTACCTCTAGGTCTTTGCACAGTGTAATATAATATTTGACTTTGTCTTTGTCTTCTCTAGCTGCCCTGTGAAATTTTCTGGCTCACGGTTTGACTTCATCACTTTTTCCACTTGTCTTACCTACTCTAAGATGTTTCAGAGTGTCTTCTGACACCTACTTTGACATTTTCTTTCTTCCTTGTCTTCTTAATGACCTTTCGCTGTCTTCATGAAAGATGTTCTTGATGTCACCCCACAGCTCATCAAGTCTTCTGTGGTTAGTATTCAGTGCAACAGATATGTTCTTGATAAGGTCTTGAAATCAAGTAGGATAGATCCAAGGTCATATTTTGGCTCTTTAGTGGATTTGTTTTAATTTTTTCAGCTTGAACCTGAACTTATATACAAGGAATGAATGGACTATTCCTCTGTCAGCCTGGTTTTAGCTTCTGATATTGAATTTTCCCATTGCCTCTTCCTGAAGATGTAGTCAATTTGATTTCTGTGTATTCTACCTGGAGAAGTCCATATGCATAGTTGCCTTTTGTGCCGTTGAAAAATGGTATTTGTGGGGCAGAAGGACAAACGCTCGCTTGATCTTGATTTTCCATGTGAACACAGACCATGAAAGCAGGGCCTCGTGATCCTTCTGACCTTTGGGGTTTTAAGCAGGAGGGGGAAAAAAAGACAAGAAAAGAAAAACGGCATTTGCTATGAACTAGTCATTGTTCTTGCAAAATTCTATCATATGATCTCCAGCTTTGTTTCTATCACCAAGAACATATTTTGTATGTACTTCTGTTTCTTCATCATTGGTTCTAATATTTGAATTCTAATCATCAATAATCATAATGTGCTTGTTCTCATGTTTGATTCATTTTAGACTGAAGACCTTGGGAGAATTTTAGTTTCTTCATCACTAGCTTTTGTGGTTGATGCATACATTTGAATCATAGTTGCATTCATTAGATTTTCTATCACAGGCAGCAATGTACCTTAAGACTGATTTTTTAAAGGTCATGTTTTACAATGAATGAAATACTGTGTTAGTCCGGGTAGACTAGAGAAACAAATTCATAAACACATATCTGGGTATAAGGGAAAGGTTTATACACAAGATGAATGGGACATTGAGAAAGCATTCCAACCCACTTCAGTCCAAGGTCATAAGTCCGATACTAGCCCATATGTCTGATACCAGTCTATAAAGTCTCCTTCTGACTCATGAAGCACATGCAATGACACCAGGGCAATCACAGGCTAGTGGGTGCAGAGTTGTGTGTCCAGCAGCAGTAGAAGCATACTGGCTTTGGCAGGGGTCCCCTCATGGCTCCTTGTTTCCAGGGCTCAGATTCCATCAGCAGTATCCATTGGCGGTAGGAACATCTCAGAGCTGGCAGGATTCTTTCTGGCTTTTCTGGCTTCAGAGGTCTGGTCCCATCAGGGTAAGGCCATGTGGCTTCTCCTTTGGCTCCTCCAGTTCCTCGGATGCTGCCATCTTGTCTTGTCAGTTGAGCGTCTCCCAACAACTGGGGAGATGGTCTCTGATCTCCATGAGGGTAATGACGCGAGACTTCCCAGAATTCTCAGAGAAAGCCACACCCACACAGAGGTCTCATTAGCTACCTCCAGATTGACAGGCTAGACTCCAACCCTACATTCCCAATCATGAAATTGACACGTGAGTACGTGACTGCCACAAATACCATTCCTCTTGACTGTGTCATTCTCAGCATAGTAAATCATATCACGTTCTGCTTTGAAATGGCCAACTCCAGCCCATTTCAGCTCAATCATTTCTAAAGCAGCTATCTTTTTGCGTTCTATTTCCGTTTTGATGACATTTGATTTTCCTAGATTCACGCTTTGTACATTCTAAGCACAATGGTTAGCAGATTTTTTTTTTAGCTGTTTCTCCTTACCTAGAGTCATGCCTTGCTGTTAAATAAAGCTCCCACAGGCCCACTATCATAGGCTGGATGCCATTGGCATCACTGTGATTGCCACGATCCTGAGAAAAACAGTCCCTCCTTGGTCCTAGTGCCCTCCCACCTGAGAGGCCCATCCTCTGACACCATCTCTGACAATGGACTGCTTCTATTCACTCAGCTTACAGTATCGGACAATATTTTGAAGCTCTGTATAATGTTATCAGCAGCTACTTCCTGTGGAAACTCCACTGGAACCTATTCACCTGGGGTGACCCTGCTGGCATCTGAAATACCAGTGACACAGCTTCCAGCATCACCGCCACACACAAGCCACCACAGGACGACACACTGACAATTACATGCATCCCTGATACTCTTTCCCTGGAAGAATATTTAAACCTTAAACCAAAATGATCCCCGAAGTCATGGTAAAACCAAACGATAGCTTAGCTTACTTAGAAGAGGAAGTTGGCTGTGGACATGATGCTTTTTAAACATTTCTCTGGGATCAGGGGACAGTGGCAACTCAAAAGCTTAGGCAGGAACCCCACAGGGTGATAAAATTATCATCATGAAGGAAAAAGGACTCAGAGAATGGTGAGGGAAGATGGCTGCAGACCTGTAGAACATCATCAGTGTCTTTACAATGTGAGTGTAAAAACCGTTTAATGGGTGTATGAGTTACAACAGCAAAATTAATAAAATTTGGGGGAGGTAAAGATTACAGCTTAGGAAGTGCCATGAAAAACACCAGTGGCTGCATAGGAAGAAGACGTGGCTTCTCTCATAAAGAGCTACTGTTGCCCCCAGGGCAGCTCTACCCTGTCCTAGAAGGTCATGAGGTGCAGAACAGACCTGATGGTAAGACGTCTGCATTGGTTTGGAAGAGACCCTGTGGAACAGTTCTGCCTGACCCTCAAGGTCCCTGTGAGTTGAATTGACTTGATGAAGCAGAACAGCCACAGCAGCAGCAATCAGGAGAAAAAGGAACATAAAAGCTAAAAAATCCTAAATGTGTTCCTTTCTTTCCCTTCTGAATGGGAACCAGACGAGCACATCTTTGGTCCATAGTTCTAGTCCATATTGTATTGGAAGTTTCAGCTCTGGCAATATGGCAAGGAAGTGAAATTAAATGCACCCAAATTGATAAGGAAGAAGTAAAATCATTCCTCTTGGTAGCCTTACCTAAAAAATACCAGAGATCAAGAAAGGTAGTAGAAGAGAAGATCAACAGATAGAAATCTCTTGGATTCTTCTATATCTGGGGTCAGCAAAGTGTAGAGAGAGAAGAGTTAATCCAGCCACCCACAGCAACTTCAAAATGCTTCCAGAGGCATAACTATATCTTTAAGGAAGTGAAATCACCATTCTCTGAATAATATCCTTTAATATGTTTTTAATAAATGAACCTACTTCAGAGCCACATGCAAGTACCAAAAGAGACACATAAGAGCCACAAGTCAAAGTTTACAGAGTCCTGATCTATAACAGAGGAACCCTGGTAGTGTAGTGGTTACAAGTTGGGCTGTGACCCAAAGTGTCTGCAGTTCAAAACCACCAGTCTTTGTGAGACAAAGACTGGTCTTTCTACTCCCGTAAACAGTTTGAGTCTTAGAAACACAGAGTCTCGCTGTGAGTTAGCATTGCCTAATAGGAGAGAAAGAGAGAGAGAGAGAGATTCATAAAGAGTACAACCAAGAAAATCCAATCAAACTGTTTTATTCTACAGCTCACTTGAGGTCACGTGAATGAGAATTGATGCAACAGCATTGGATGTTGTTTGCGGTTTTGGCAGATGGCTCTGCAAGCCTGGTTCATTTCCCCTCTGTTTCTTTAGGGCTCGCTGCTCCTTCTGCTTATTCTCAACCTCACTAAGCACCTTGATGAAGACGGTCTTCATTTCTTCCTCAAACATCAGTTCATCCTGGGTCAGAGAAGGAGTGGATGAGCCCTCCACTTGAACCCACAGCCTATGGGCTTAGACCCACACAGGAGTCTCTGTCCTACTCAGGACAAGTATGTGAAGGCCTATGAAAGCCTGTATCTCCTTTAAAAGGACGAAGTAGCCCTGGAAGGAAGTATCTCCCATCTTCTCCTTCCAGAATCTCTTCTTCCTCTTCAGAGTTCTGCACCATTTCTTCTTAACTTCCTCAATTGCCTCAACTGCTCTCAGCAAGATGCCTAGTTGATTCAATTCTTCTCATTGAATGCTTCCTCCTCTTTCTCACAGGTCTCTGTTACAGTCAGAGCCGTGTGGTCCACAAGGGAGGCCCCACTTACCCAGCTCCCTCCTGCTGCATCCTCAGGCCTAAGTGTGGGCACTCCACATTGCCTCCTTGAAAGGCCTCTGCTCTCTTGTTCAAAGTCCACAATGACTTTGCTTTGAACTTTAACTGGTTCAGGTTACCAGGATCCAGTGCTGGACAAAGGGTCATTTAAAAAGACAAGAAGGAAAGGAAAGGTCAATGCTAATGGCAGAAGAGGCGCTGAGGCTTGCTTTTGAACATGGAGTAGCTAGAGCAAATGGGATAGGTGATGAACTAAAAGAGCTGCACAGAAGATTTCCAAGGGCAGCACCAGAAGGCAAATTATTAGAATGAAATTTGCAAAGATCTGGAGTTAGGAAACCAGCATGGGTTAAGAATGCACTCAGCGTATGTCAAGCTGAAAGAATAGAAGAAAATGTTGCACCTTGTGTTATAATACTGAACAATTCTATGAGCAACATATTAAACATTATAGGAAGCACCTAAAGATGGAAGGAATACACAAAGTCACTGTACCAAAAAGAATTGGTCAATATTTCAGCCACTTCAAAAGATAGCACATGATCAAGCACTGGTAGTGTGGAAGGAAGAAGTCTAAGCTGCACTGCAGCCATTAGTGAAATACAAGACTCCAGGAATTGAATGCATATCCACAGAAATTTTTCAACAAATTGATGAAGCACTCATTCCTCTAGACTTTATGCCAAGAAGTTTGGAAGACAACTACCTGGACAACTGACCAGACAAGACTCATATGTGCTCATCCCCCAAAATGTTGACCCAACAGAATGCTGAAGCTATCAAATAATATCATCTTAATATCACACGCAAACAAAATTTGGTGATGATGATTCAACAACGGTGGTAACAGTATTTTGACAGGAGCATCCAGAAACTCAAAGTGGATTCAGAAGAGGACTTTGGAGTGAGAGATATCATTGCTGATGTTAGACGGATCTCAGCTTAAAGCAGAGAATACTGGAAAGATGTTTACTTGACTAACTTTTATCAATTATGCCAAGCCCTTGGACTGTGTGGATCATAACAGATGATGCCTAGTCTTCAGAAAATGGGAATTTCAGGACCCTTTGTTGTTCTCATGAAGAAACTGTCCATAAACCAAGAGGCATGTCCATAAACCATAAACCAAGTAAAGTTTGGCAATGGGATATTGAATGGTTTAAAATCAGGAAAGGTGTGTACCAGGGAATAAGCACATCATACTTATTCAGTCTGTATGCTGAGCACATCACCAGAGAAGATGGATTCGATTGGAGAAAGGTTCATTAACAACCTCTGATATGCAGACCACACAACCCTGCTTACTGAATGTGAAGAGGACTTGAAGCGCTTGCTGAGAAAGATCAAGGACTGTAGCCTTTCAGAATGGATTGCAACCCAATGTGAAGAAAAACCAAAGTCCTCTTACATGGACCAATAAGTAGCATCATGACAAATGGAGAAAAGTATGATATTGTCAAGAATTCCATCTTGCTTCCATCCACCATTGGTGCTCATGGAAACAGTTAAAAAATTATAAGAGTTCTATGAGCCCCCAATAAAATGATTTCTTAAAAATGTTTTAAATCAAAGTATGTATTGGACAATTTGCTGCACAAGACCTCTGAGGACTGACGTGTACCTGACCCATGCCATGGGATTTTTCATTGCCTCATAAGCATGTGGAAGTTGGACACTGAGTAAGGAAGACCGGGGAAGGATTGATTGAGTTGATTTATGGCTGGATAGTGAAGGTCACCAGGACTGCCAAAGAACACATTGATGTCTTGGAAGAAGTACAGCCAGAGTCCTCCTTAGAATTGAGGATGGCAAGACTTTGTCTCACACGTTCTCCAAAGTGAACTGGCCATGGGAAAGGCTATCGCGGGTGGTAAAGTAAAAGAAGAAGAAGCCCCTTGATCTGATGGACTGACACCCCAGGTTCAACCAGGGACACCAAAGAACCATCATCATGAATTGGCACGGGACCAGGCAGGGTTTGCTTCTGTTGCTCTCAGGCTTGCGATGAGCTGGAATCCACTTGATGGCAGACAAAAAGAGTGAGTCAGTGTGTTACTCTGGAAAGACTAGAGAAACAAGTCCATAGACACTCATATATGTATAAGAAAGAGATTTACATACAAGAGCAATTGACATTGAGAAAACATCCCCGCCCAGTCCAGTCCAAGGTCATAAGTCCTATATATTAGCCCATATGTCCTATCTATACCAATCCATAAGTCCTTCAGACTCATGAAGCATATGCAATGACACCAGGACAATCACAGGCCAGTGGGTACAGAGACTTGTGTATCTCGTGGCAGAAGAAGCATCTCAGAGCTGGCAGGGGTGTCCTGAAGTTTCCAGGGCTCAGGGTCTATCAGCATGCTGCCATGGGCCGTGTCAGCTGCAATATCTCCCAGGAAATGAGCTGAGAGAGATAGTGTCTCCTGTGTCCAAGATGGAATTACCTCGTTTCCCAGAATTCTCAGGAGAAGGCCATGCCCACACAGAGGTTTCTTAGGTTACCTCCAGATTGACAGGCTAGACTCCACCCCTACATTCTTAATCCTCCAATTGACACCAGATTAGGTGACTGCCACAATGGAGGTAGATTTGGGTTTCTTTTAATGAAGTGTGAAAAGTGGCCATCAGGTGACTTACAGTGCACAATGACACCTCCCCTCCCCTGTGTTTCAGAATAGACCCATAGTTCTTGGGGTGGCTGATTTTTCCAAAGTAGATCACAAGACCTTTCTTCCAAAGCCCTGCTGGGTGGACTGGAACCTCTACCCTTCCAGGTATCAACCGAGGATGATTTGTCCTGTGTGTTGTACTATGCAGTGGTATAGAGCATGACCAGGCTGCCAAGTGCGGGGGCGGGGGGGGGGGCGGGGGAAGGGGGTCTCAGCCACTCTTGACTCGGGCACCTTTCTGAGGGCTGTGTGTGCAGAGAACAACCTCGAGGGAGGCTGTCATCCCCTATGAGACAGGAAGGATACCTGCTTATACTTGCTGTCAAATGATAGGCTCTCCAAGCTCTCCTCTCCTCTGCTGTGGTGTAATCCACTGTGTGTGGTGTTGATGTCCTCTGGGTCTGTCAGGTGGGATGAGGACAGAGGAACTGACACAGATGGGCCAGGGAGGGTGCTGCTGGCTGAACACATCTGTGAAACGGGAGCGGAACAGAACAATTAAACCACAGCTTAGACAATCTGGTAGGGTGTGAAGGGAAGAGTATCTGACACATACCCAGGCCAGGATATGCCCTGTTCAAGGAACTAGAAGAATGCAGCAAAGAAGAGGAGGTAATAATGGCTCATGCAAGAGCTGTGTTTACAAGACCATGGACTTAAACTAAGAAGGAGAAGAGCCTTTGGAGAGCTTCAAACAATCATCCTGATGTACTTCTGGGTGGAGTGGGGCCAATGGGGAAATGATAAGGAAAGACAGGGAGGTGTGGAACATCATGGAAGAGTATTAGCAATCCCCAGGCCAGTGCTGGAGCTGGAGGCATGAGTCGTGGTCGAGTGGTGGTCGCTGAGGTCTGGGTAGATGAGGCTGCCCAGAGAGAGCGAGTTGGAGAATGCTGGTCAGATCACAGCAAGGACACTGCAGAGAAGCAGAGGGCAGTCCAAGTTTGGGAAAAGGGCAGAGGCAGACAGCCCTGCGGAGGGAGAGTGGCCTTAAGTGGGATGTGAAAGGGCCAGAAGCAGAAAGCAGGTGGGAGGGGCCCCAGCCTTCTGACCAAACAACAGGGAAAGGTGGCCTGCAGGAACGGGAAGATGGACTTCCTGAAATAAGTGCAGACTTCAGAGCTGGGGCAGGGCAGCCCCACTCCACAGCTCCATCCTAGCCTGGCCCTGTTGTGCCAGGACTGAGGAAGAGAACCAGGGAAGCTCACAGCACTGCTATGACTTTGGAGGGTGCAGGGTACGTGCTTAGACTACAGGGACTAGAACCAAGGGACTCGAGGCACAAACTCAGACCACAGGGACTAGAACCCAGGGAGAGTTGGGATGCAGGGGAGGGCACCTTGAAGGAATTGCGGGGCATTTAAGAACAGGTGCTGAGGGTCTATCTGGAGCCAGGCCCTGGGATCTGGACAGACACATCTTTCCCAAATGATGTTGTTCGAATGCAGCGTCTGACTCAGGAGGTGACTCGTCTCTAGCTTCTGCAGGCCACGCTTGGAGAACCGAGGCCTCTCCGGGTGGACGGTCTTCCAGCCTGCGCTGCAGTGCAGTCTGTAAGTATTCCTGGGCTACAAAAACTTTTAAGGCTTTGTGACTTGTCTGAGGACACCCTGGACAAGGAGATCGTAACTGTTCTCTGGGCCGTGGGGAGTGGTGGTGGTAAATAACCCAAATCAGCGCTGCCTCAAACCACCTGCCACTCTGTTCCAGGATGCGGTCCCCAGTTCGTGCATCCAGACCTTCCTGCAGGCGGCCGACCTCTAGCCGGGAGTTTCTGCGCTGGCCTGCAGCCCGTCTAAAGATAGTCTACCTCACAGGAAACCAGAGGCTATTGGTCAACTCTGCAAGTGAAGATGCCCTCAGAGGACGCGAGAGGGAAGCGCTAACCACTGGCAGAGTCTGCGTGAGGACGGGCTGATCAGCGCCGCCTGGGTTCTGCTTTCCGGAGCCAAGGTAGGTACAGAGAGCCTGGTTCCACATGCACCTGCGGTTGTGGGAGGACATGGCGGTCAGTGGGCCATGATCAAAGCAGGCTCGTGAGGTTGGTTTTGCCGTACGTGCCCGAATGAAGAGACTGTTTCATGGAAGTGTTGAGCATATCGGTATCGCTCGTGATAAGCTTGGCACGCGAGTCTATGACTTACCCAAACCAGATTCATGGCCATTGAAGGGATGCCGATTCATAGAGAACCTACAGGGCTGGACCAGCCACACCCCCTGTGAGTTTCCCGGACTGCAACTCTTTATAGGCGACGAGGGTCCCCATCGTTCTCCCTCAGAGAGGCTGGCACCCAACCCATAACCACCATGTCCCCAGCACCCTGCAGCCTGGGACCAGGAGTGTTGATGATGACATCGGAGAGTTGAGCGTACGTGATCATGATTCGACCTTACCTGGGGAGAGGGAGGAATTAAAAGCATAATATATAATTGCACCAGGACAATATGGAGGAATTGCTTTTTTATTATTTTTTTTTTATGGCTAGAACTAAGGACAGATGTTCTCGTTTAATAAGTAAGCGTCGTTGGCATTCAGAAATCCACACTTAAGCATATATGGGTGCAGCGATTCAACGGGTGGACTTCTTAGAATCCAGTCTGGTGAGGAGAGGAGAACAGACAGAACACCGTCAGGCATTTCTAACTGTGTAAATCGGATGATGGGCTCATGGGGGCTCTGTGTGCTTCTGTCTGCTCTGAAAAAGAAGAACAATTTTTAAATGACTGTTAAAGGTTTCATTTATAAATTATCAAGGGTTTGTGAGGGAAGGGGGGAGCGGGGAGGGGGTGGAGAAAGGAGGAATTAATACCAGGGGCTTAAGTGGAAGGTACATGTTTTGTAAGTGAGGATGGCCTCAACAGTACAAATGTGCTTTGTATGGATGGGCTGTTCTCAGAGTTGGATGAGCCCCCCCCCCCAAAAAAATGATTTTTTTAAGAATCAGGAAAAATATGCATTCAGATCGGTAGGAGAAAGATGCAGGATTATTCCGGGTGGTGGAGTTACAAGGGACTTGTCCCCCCTTGGGGGGCTACACTTTTTGGGTGACATCCACATTTTTTCCTCCTGGAACCCTGATGGTTACATCTGTGTTGTTGTTTTTTTATATATAATGAGCAGCTCCATTATATATAATAAAATATATATATTTTAATATTATATATTTTTAATTATTTTTATATATTTAATATTATATATTTTTTATATAATAGTGCAGCTCCATAGGCAGCACTTTCATCCATCCACTGGCAGCATGCATCTGAGGTTCCATAGTGATGGGGGATGTCAAAGTCACTCTGACCAGACTGACTTGTATTCACTGAGCCACCCTAGAGGAGAGGATGGAGCTGTCCTGGTGGGCTTCTGTGACTCTCTGTGGTAGTAGAAACACGGAGTGGCTGGTGACTTTGAACTGCTGGCTTTGCTGTACACAGCTGATGCGTAAAATGCCGTGCCACCACAGCGAGGAGCAGCTGGATGAAGCTTTCAACACCTTGAAAGGGGGACAATCTCCGGAACCCACAACAGGGCAGGTCTACACTCCGACCTGTAGCGTATGCCAGGCCTCCCACTCTCTGGAATGCAGTGCGTTTGCGTTGAGTCACCCTGGTGAGCATAATCAGCTCAGAAGGCTCCCACCCTTGGAAAATGTAAAGGCGAACGGAGGCACGGGGCAAGCGAGAGGTAAACTCGCACGGGGACAAAGATGACTGACAGGACCGAGGGGGAGCAAAAACAGAAATAGTTTCATTAGGCGGGGAGCTCCGGGGCAAAGCCCCACGGTCCAGCGAGTAGTGCAGGGGAAATCACGCGCTCTGTTCTGCATTTGTGATTTTTAAAGAAAAGTGAGGGAAGCGGGGTCCGTGCTGCAGCAGCAAGGTCTATGGCCCAGAATGCCGTGTATCGGTTCTGGCAGATAGGCTGTCCGGTTATGGGGGAGTCAGGCATCCCAGGCGCCATGTCTCCGTCCCTCTCCTTAATCTAGAGGACAACTGCTGGCCTCCAGGGATGTGTAGGGAATCGGAGGTCTGGCCTACTTCGGCTTAGCCCAGAAAACAGTTTTCAGAAAGAAATAAAGGGGATGGGGCTATGGGTAACAGGGGCAAGACAGGAAGCAATACGGTGACCTTTTGTGGCCAAAGGCTTCCAGCCGAGTGTGATTCCTTCAGGACAGAGCGGAACAGGCCCTCGTAGGGCTTCTATCTAAGACTGTCTTCCACGTGGAAGCCGGCGGCCACGCCTCTCAACCAGCACAGCCGCCTGGTGCGTCCAATTCGCCGTCGAGCGCATCGTGCTGCGACACCAGGGCCCATCCGTGAGAATGGCCCAGCGGGACCGGGGAGCAAGTCGGGAATTCAAGGCATTTCTTCTCTCTACAAAATGCTGTCTGGGAGGGAAAACTTAAGGTAGGAAAAAAAAAAAAAAAAGTTGCACCAGAAAAGAGAAAAAGAGGAAGATGGGACAGCGTGAAAAGCGAGCAAGGAAGCTTCCTGAGTGAGCCTCGGCTCCCAGGGACCATCGGAGAAGCTGAGAAGGGGCCTTCCGGTGCTGTGCAGGGAGGGACCTGAGCTGTGGGAGAGGAGGGCAAGGCAGATGGTAGGGGGGCGCCCTCCCACCCCACCCCCGCAGTGGCTGGAGGGCGGGGCAGTGACTGGGCTTGTGGTTGGCAACTGCCGGCACCCTTCCAGTCCAGGTGTTTCAGAAGAGGGCTGTTCCGGCGGGCTTTCAAGGCTGTGTCTGCCGAGGGACGTCGGTGGGTTCCAACGGCCCCCCCGTCAGCGGGTCACCTAGTGCTTCAGCATTGACAGCACTGGGCGCAGGACCGCTGAGCAGAGAGAGGCCTCGGCAAGAAAGGGGATGGAAACGAGCCCTTGGCTTTTACAAGCAGAAGCAGAGCCGGACAGCGCCTTGTCTGTTTTTAGAGCAGCAACGCTTACACCAGGGGTTCTCAACCTGTGGGTCGCGACCCCTTTGGGGAGGTGGGGGGGATGTGGAATGACACTTTCACAAGGGTCGCCTAAGACCATCAGAATACTCATATTTCTCTCTCTCTCTCTCTCTCTCTCTCTCTCTCTCTCTCTCCCTCTCTCACTTGTTTCATTTTATTGGGGGCTCATACAACTCTTCACAATCCGCACATACATCCATTGGGAATATACATATTTCTGATGGTCTTAAGAACCGAGACACGGCCTCTCTATCCAGTCTCCAGGCGGGTCCGCCCAGATGCAGATAAGCCCCCTTAGGAGTACCTGGCAGGAAGACTGTGACCCATGTGAGACCATGCTTCCAGACAGCATTCCATGGATTTGTCAGTAGAAATAAATATTTCGCAATCTAGAATGACATATTGTTTTGGCAATGAATCACTATGCTCTCAAGATGTATTCAATTTGTGGCCATGACAACGCATCCTGCCTATCAGATTCATCACAGCAGCAAGATGACAGTGATGAAGTAGCAATGAAAATAATGTTATGGGCTGAGTCCCGGTGGCGTAGTGGTTGTGCGCAGGACTGCAGCCCACTGGCACAGAGGTTCAATTCCAGCAGTGGGGCTGGACTTCCTACTCCCACCGCCGGAGAGCAGTGGTGCCCCCCCCCCAAAAAGAAAGAAAATAATGTTATGGGGGGAAAAAGAAAAGAATGTTATGGTTTCGAGGGTCACCACCACACGAGGACCTGTGGGAAAGGATCATGGCATAAGGAAGGTTGAGAACCACTGCCTTACACCGTGGAAGCTCCTCCTGGGATGTCTCCCCCATGCCGCTGGGAAATGAAGTCCTAGCTCTGCACTTAATAAGCTAAGCCTCCGTTTCTGGTTCTTCCAAGGGAGACTGGTCCTTGAGCTGCAAACGTTGAAGCCCTGGGATGGGTGGGTACCTTGGGGTGTCTACGAGGATGAAAGACACTGTGTCAACAAGTTCCAAGCAGGTGGCTTGGGCCATCATTGGTGCCCAAGAAACAACACATGCTGGTATGAGGGTGCAAGGGAGACTCAGAAAGTCGAGGTTCCCTAAGAATATCCAGGACCTTTGAGTGGTATTGCAAAGGACCCCGGATGGTGGGGAAAGACATGTGGAGCTTTGTGAGAAAAGACAAGGCACTGTGACAGCCCACCTAGGTCAGGCTCAGTTCTCATCTCCCTCCTTGACTTCTACCCTAGTGCTAGGGCGGAGTGGCATCCATGTTCAGGTGTGTTTGTCCCCACCCAAAGGCCTGGCTTCAAAGAACTCTTCTCGCCGAGACCCAGAAACTCTCGTTGCCCCCTCTCCAAGTCCAACCTCTGACCCGAAAGGGATCCTTCTCTCTCCCACTAGCAAGCCCAAGGGTACTCAGAACCAGAACTCCAAGTGCAGCGATCAGGTTAAGAACTTGCTGTGCCCCAATTTCCCACGAAACCACCCTCCACGTGGAAGGAAGGAGTCTGAACAGACCCGGCGAGACCGCAGCCCTGCCCCTCACTTCCACCCCTAGCAACACAACTAAGAGTTACATTCCTCTGTTATTTTGCTACTAAAACATGTGTCCTTAAATAATATGATTGGCGACCTAGGGGGGGGGGGCACGCTGCTTAAGCCCTCGGCTGCCGACCCAAAAGGTCAGCAATTTGTACCCACCAACCACTCCACTCTGGAGGCTAAAAGACCTGACACTCTGCTGCCTTAAAGATGACAGCCTGGGATAACCGCAAGGGACCACTCTGCACTGCCCTCTGGGGACACCAGGAGTCAGAATCCACAGGACAACTCATCCCTCTCAACAACAATGACAACCACAGGGTTCCATTTCTGCCCGAGATGGTCATGTTCATGGGTCTGGGGTTGGGCGTGGCTTCTTTCGCCCTTCCTGGACTTTGAAAGTGCAGCCCCGTGGGGGGAGGGCACACTGGAGCGAGGTGCACTCACAGGAGAAGCAGGGTGCTGTGGGGAGGGAGGGAAGGCACTGTGTGCATCCTTGCTGCACTTGTCCCACAAACCAAAAAGCGCAGAATGGCATTGCCCCCCTCGGGGTCTTCCTGATTGTGGTGGTTTTAGGGAAGCCTCTCTCCTCCCCGCTCCTTCCCCCCCCCCCGCCCCCGCCCCCGGTGCTGGTGTATGATGGGCAGTCAAGCTCCAACACCTCCTTCAAGTCAATCCACGGGCTTGGGGGAGGAAGAAGCCTTGGGGATCCTGTGAGTTGGGTACAGGGCTGTAATCAGAAAAGTCCAGACCCACAAGTCCCTCCATGGGAGAAAGAGATGATGGCCCAGAAAGACTCCTTCAGAACATTCGGGAAAGCTGCAGTCCCATTGACTAGATAACAGTGGCAGAACCAACTTCATGGCGGTGGGTGAGGTTTCTACATTGTTGCAGATAGCGCCACCACTACCACCACCGCCCCCCAAACCAAAACCTTTTCTCCTGTCAAGTCCATCCCAACTCTGGGTGATGGGAAAACCAAACTCACCGCCATCAAGTCCGTTCTGACTCCTGATGACCCTGTCGGGCGGGGTAGAACCTCCCCTGTGGGTTCCTACCCCAGAGCTCTTTATGGAAGGTAGAAAATTCAGTCTTGCTTGAGAAGAGTGGTTGGTGGTTTCAAACTGCTAACCTTCTGGTCACCAGCCCAGCACATAAGCACGATGCCACTGGCGGCTCCTCTTTAAGGCCAGAAGTTGAGTGCAAATCACCTCTTAGTTCCACCCACGCTCCAACAGCCTTGTTCAAATGAGCCCCAGACTGAAAGCTACTGAGATATCCATCGCCTAGAGAACGCGTGACCCATGGTGGGAAATTCGCCAGCTGGAATCCTAGACAGGGGAACGTGAGCACAGATAGCCACACACAGAGCGGTGGCGGAGAGACTCCCAAGACTGTCAAAAAGGAATTCCAGTTTTCCAACTGTGGTCCGTACTGCGATCTGGATTTTCTCTGAAGCATACTTTTTGTGGGTCCCCCCCCCCACAAAATGTCAGAGAGTAATCCATTTTTTTTTCCTTTTGCCTTTGTTTTTTGACGGCCCAATCTCTGCTCGACTCTTGACTTGACATTACCTTTTAGAGTTCTTTCGTGGTGTGAAAAGGAAGTTCGAGGAAGATAGGACAGGATTGGCTAAACATCGGAGTCCACACGATGGCAGTGAGCTGGTTGCAGGGAGACAGGAGAGGGGGTCTGACCTTGATAATCTCTCCTACCAGATCACCGTGACTTTCATCTGAGTGTTAGCTATTTGAAGGTTTGTTAAGGAATGCTGCTCCTCCTTCCTCATGCATCGTGAGCAGTCAAGGTCAGATGTGTCAAATGAGGTGAATGGGATGTTGAGAGCAGGTGTGGGCCCATGATCAATGGGAGGATCTGGCTTAGAGGCTTTACTAGGCACTTCCAGGGCTTGGGGTTCAGCTTGACAGTGCTTCCGTTTCTTTTACTGGCCTTTCCCCATCTTGCTGGAGGCAGCCTCCTCCTCTGCTGGCCCATCCACCTGTACTTGAGTTGCCTGGGCAGCTGCTTCCTGCTGACTGGAACAATGTGCCGCCTGGTTTTCCTGTGACAACTTTAGCAGATTGTGGCAGGTGCCTTCGGTAGCCATTCGCTCTACGTACTCCTGAAATCTAGGGTGAGATGCCAACAGCTTCAGGACATCAGGAAGATGTTCCTGAGACTTCCCTGTAACTGACGAAAAGAAACGAAAGAGAAGCCTTTGGGGCTTCAGATCTGGCTTTCTTGTTCTTTCCATGGAGGTAGACACAATATAGAAACTCCTTCAGTGCTTCCTCCACCTTGTGTAGGGTGGCTAAGGCGTGAACTTTCAGGAAATGTGACTTAAAACCCATTGGGCAGATTTTTGGAAAATGAGTGGGGAAATGGTTTTCAGAATGGACGGAGGAATATAGTCTGAAAGGTCGCCAATAATATGCTTTGTTTGGGGGAGGGGGCGTCCATATCAAATTGTTTCATGATTTTCCTTATTCTGTCCCCTGCATCTGCCTCTCCACTGGCTCCTCAGCCCAGGTCTGCTCTCTGACCTCACGTGAGCCCTCCACCAGATGCAGCTGATCTTTCCTGAGTGGACTTCCAATGTGTGGGATCCTCCCATCTCGGCCATCCTCACTCCCTCTATTTCTGGTGGACTTTTTCTCACCCTTCCTCTCTGGCGCTAGCTCCTAAGAAACCTCCCTATACTCATATCCTCCAAACCTTTGACTTCAAAGCCCTCCCCCAATGCCATACATGCCTTCCCTTTTGTCTATTCAGAATGCCCCTCCCCACTCTGAAACTCAACTTCAATGGCAATTTCCCAGGGTATCCAGCTCAGAACTCTCTCCTAGCCCTCAACAGAGCTGTTATAACGACTGACTCCTTGAACTTCCTAGAACTTTTCTTGTATCCTAGCATGAAACAACCGTGGAGATTGGGGGTTAAGCCTTGGGCTGCCAGCTAAAAAGGTCAGGAGTATCAAAGCCACCAGCCACTCTGAGGAAGATGAGGCTGTTTCCCTAAAGATTGGCAGCTTTGGAAACCCTCTCTAGAGTCACCCTTCGCTGAAACTGACCCAATGGCAGTGGCTTGGAGTTGTGTTTGTGTTTTCTTCGACATGTCTGTCTCTGTAGCCTCTCGCTCTGTATCTCGCCTGAGATGAAGATTCCCAAGAGATACTTGCTCCATGAAGAGACCAACTCAAACAGCCTTTCACAACCTCATGCTTAAGTCTGTTAGAAAGAAATTAACACAGTAGGCAGAGGCATCAAGCCCTAACCCAAGAGAGTGGCTGGCTGTGTCAGTGGTCTGGTCTTCTTCTGTTGCCAAGGTTTTGCTTGGGGTACCCATCTGTTCCAGAACTATCACTGGCATTCAGGAGGGCCAGACTGTTTCCGGCAGGCTCATTTGCTTCAAGGAAATAAGACTCGCTCTGTGTATTGGCTCTGGGGGGAGTGGGGACGGGGGAGATAGGGGTGTGTGGTGTCTGTTGTCAGCGTAAATGGGGAAGTTATCAGGACCCGGTAAAGCATGGCACCCAGACAGTACCAGTGTGAGAACAATCCTGTCTGCTACACATCAAGTTAAAGTCGTGCCAGGTTTCAGGAAATCCATGCATCTAGCTCTCTGTCTCCCAAACAGAACCTTCTCTTATTGCACATGGGCCGATGGGTGGGAGAGCCCTGGAAACTTTATGTTCCCTGGTAGACAGCTTTGCTCTTTACACTAACAAGAGAAACGAAACGAAACAAAACAACAACCCATTGCCATCCAGTGATTCCTGCACATAGCAGCACTGTAAGACAGAGTAGAACTCTTCTGCTGGGTTTCTGCGACAGTCAATCTTTTTTTTTTTTTAATCATTTTATTGGGGGCTCATACAACTCATCACAATCCATACAACCATCCCTTGTGTCAAATACATTTGCACATTTGTTGACATCATCATTCTCAAAACATTTGCTATCTACTTGAGCCCTTATTATCAGCTCATTTCCCCCCTCCCTTCCCCAACCTCCCTCCCTCATGAACCCATGATCATTTATAAATCATTATCTTTTTCATGCCTCACATTGACTGATGTCTCCCTTCACCCACTCTTCTATTGTCTGTCCCCCAGGAGGGGGTTATATAGAGATCATTGTGATCAGTTCCCCATTTCTACCCCATCTTCTCCTTACCCTCCTGGTATTTCTACTCTCATTATTGGTCTTGAGGGATTTTTTCCTTGGGGGGGGGGGGTATCACTGCCCTCTGGTAGGAGTGGGAGGCCCAGCCTTGCTCCTGAAGAGCTGCTGCTGAATTTGAACCGCCAAGTCAGTGAGCCACAGTCCCGCACTCAACCACTACGCCACCAGGGCTCAGCCCTGGGTTGTTTTTTTTTTTAATGATTTTATTAGGGGCTCTTACAGCTCTTATAATATTCAATACATCATTTGTATCAAGCATATTTCTGCACATGTTGTCATCTTCATTTCCAAATATTTTCTACTTGGGCCCTTGGTATAAGCTCCTCTTTCCCCCTCTTTTTTTTAGAAATCATTTCATTGGGGGTTCATACAACTCCTATCACAATCCATACATACATCAATTGTATGCAGGCCACATTTGCACACTTGTTGCCATCATCACTCTCAAAACGTCCTCCATCCACTTAGGTCCCCAGTGGTCCAGAAGGTTTTATCTGTCTTAGATTCCCTGTGTTTCCAGCTCTTATCTCTACCAGTGTACATCCTCTGGTCTAGCCAGATTTATAAGGTAGAATTGGGATAAGATAGTTGGGGGGAGGAAGCATTAATGCACAAAAGGAAAGTTGTATGTTTCCTCAGTACACTACTGGCTGGCTCATCTCCTCCCCACAACTGGCTGGAACCCTGACTGGCTCATCTCCTCCCCACAACTCTTCTGTAAGGGGATGTCCAGTTGCCTGCAGATGGTCTCTGGGTCTTTACCCCGGACTCCCCCTCATTCACAATGATAGGATTTTTTGTTCTTTGATGCCTGATACCTGATCCCGTCTAACACCTCATGATCACACAGGCTGGTGTGCTTCTTCCATGTGGACTTTGTTGCTCGTCAACTAGATGACTATGTGTTTATTCCCAAGGCTTTAAGACCCCAGATACTTTATCTTTTGATAGCCGGCACCCTCAGCTTTCTTCACCCCATTTGTGTGTGTACCTGCTTTGTCTTCAGCGATCGGGTCGGGAAGGTGAGCATCATGGAATGGGGCTGTCAGTCTTTATGGAAGCAGATGCCACTTCTTTCTCTCATAGGGGCTGGTGGATTTGAACTGCTGACTTTGAGGTCAGCAGCAGAGCCCAGGACTCCTTTGCTCCTTTGCTCTGCCCTAGACCAAGAGCTCTTGTTGTGGAAGACTGCAGCCTTCTATGTGGTTCTCACAGAGCTGGCTGGACATTGAGACATGGTCTAGGCCAACACTTTCCTTCCAGAAAGCAGGAAGTCCTGGCAGAGAAGACAATGCCCACCCCCATCCCCAGGGTTTCTCAGACCCTTGTGGTATTTGTGTATTTCTAGGAGCTACTTGGCTCTTGGAAGCCCCGGTGGGTGTTATGGGCTACACATTGATCTACTAACCACAAAGTCTTCTGTTTTAAGCCACCAGCCACTCCTCAGAAAGAAGATGAATCTTCCTATTCCTGTAAAGATTCACAGTCTCAGAAACTCACAGGGGCAACTCCACTCTGTCCTGTCAACTCAATGTGTCAGAGTCGACTGGATGACACTCCGTGGGGAGATGTGGCTCTTCCGACCACCACCCTCATCTGAACACAGGAGATGTACCTATCCTCAGTCTTGTCTTTTCACAGAAAATGACCATGGAAGAGAGTTTGATCCCGGGGTCTGGCAGTAAGGACCACCTAGCAGTAGTTGAAGAGGCAGATAACTCTGTTCCTTGGCTCATTCCACCAAGGATGAGGGGCCCAGAAGGGAGAACCCCTTGACAAACACTAAAGGCCGCATCACAGACTGGCTTGTTTTCCTTTCTGGTTCTAGAAAGATGGTCGGCAATAACCCGCAGCTTCCCTTCCCTTCAGGCAGTGGCCAGGGTATGACGCGTGGGCTTTGTGCAGAGACAAGGTTGAAATCCTTGAACGAGCTTCCTGGAGCAAGTGATATGAAACCTCTCTACACCTCTGTTCCTTATCGGTATGATGGGGGTCACGGTTTCTCCTGTGGAGAAGATTAAAGTGTGTGTGGAGTGATATCTACAGGAGTTCAGGAACAGTGGGTCTCTAACACGGGCAATCTGGGGTGAGACGCTGGGACTCTAACAGCCTTTTGATGTCCTCATGGGAAAAGACTGGGGCTCATGCACTGCTCTAGCTTCACTTAGACTGAAGGGGGTCCAAACGAAACAAAACAAGAATAACCCCCAAATTTCTCATATTCTTGACCTTACACTTTAAACTGAGTCTTCACCTCAGGGCCTAGAGAGTCATAAGCAGAGACCCAGGAAGGTGAAAGAGAGGATGATTTTAGAAACTACCGAGTAGGCCAAAAGAAAGGGAAAAGGCAGCACCATTAGGATGGTGGTGGCGGGGGGGTGAGGGGGCACCGAGGGGGAGGGGGGTTGTGAGAGAGATAGATTTGGGTCATCCAACCAAGAGGGGAAGTTGAGAAAGGGAAGCTGGCTGCAAACAGTGGACCCAGACATGTAACAAAAATAAAAGAGCGGGCATGAGAAAAGGAAGTGGCCTAGAGGAAGTTGGAATGAGGGCCGTAGTAGAGGAGAGAGGGTGACTGTGTACAACAGGCCCTACAGAAGTAAGTTCTGCTGCAGTGTGGCACTCACGAATACTCAAAACTCTGCTTCCAGGTTCAGTTCGAACTCTTCCAGCTCAGACACGCCCGACAGGGTGAGGAGGTCTGAGAAAATCCTGGAGGTGGGTCCAACTCAGGGGGCCTCCCTGGCAGAGTAGAACTCTCACATGAGGTTTGTAAGGCTGCAAACCCTTCCAGCCACATCTTTCTCCCATGGAGCAGTAGTGGGTTTAAATCATCGAACTTTGGGTTAGCAACTAAGCACTGCCAGGGTCTCATGGTCATGAATCAGTTCATGAAAGTGTTCAGGCACCAGAAGGATTCCTTTTGGGTCTGAGTCCGTTCTGGCATCTCTGCAGAGAACTTGGCCACCAGAGAGCTCGGAGAAGGGCTTTTGAGCATGGCTCAGGCCTCGCCTGAATGAACCTCTGTCTCTGGGTCCAAGGCTTGGATGTCAGTTAGTGCCTCAAGCCAGACTAATATCCTTGTAGCCTTCCATTTTATATCCAATAAGTGAATGTGATCGATAATCAGGCAGAATCATCTCCCCCCATGTTGACATTGTTGCTAGATGCCGTCAAGACGGTTGTGACTCATCGTGACCCTGTCCGGCACAGAACAAAACACTCCCCAGTCTTGTGTCATCATCTTGATCGTTGCTGGGTGTGAGCCTATTGAAGCAGCTATCTTATTGAGGCTCTTCCTCTTTCTCCATGATCAAGCATGAAACCCTTCTCCCCTACCAACATGTCCAAAATACAGGAGACGGAGCCTGGTTCTCCTCAGGAGCATTCTGCAAGGAGCATTCTGGTTGTACTTCTTCTAAGACAGATTTGTTCATTCTTCCTAATGTCTGAGGAATCGTCAATATTCTTTGCTAACTCCATATTTCAAAGGCATCAGTCATTTCCCATCATCTTTACTCATTGTCCAGCTTTTACACACATATGAGGTGATTTTAAAATACCATCGCTTGGCGTCAGGCATACCTTAGCTCTCAAAGTGTCCTCTTTGCTCTTTAACACTTTCAAAGAAGCCTTTTGCAACAGATTTGCTACATGCAATTGTGTTGTTTGATTTCTTGACTGTTGTTTCAAGGGGCATGAACAGTGGATCAAAGTAAGATGAAATCCTTGTCAATGTCAATATTTTCTCTGTTTCTCACAATGCTACTTATCAGTTGACTTGTCAAGATGTTTGTGTTCTTTAGATTGAAGCGTAGTCTGTACTGAAGACTGTCATTTTTTTTTATCTTCATGAGTAAAGGCTTCACGTCCTCTTGCTTTCAGCAAGCAAACCTATGCCATAGGTCTCCCCCTGGTTCCTGATGCCATGTCTCCCTAGAGCCCAGCTTCTTAGATTATTGGCTCAGCATACAGGTTGAGTTAGCCTAGCGATGAAAGAAGGATACCTACCTTCCCTGTTTTTAAGCCACAAAGTATTTTTCTGTTCTGTTGAACAATCGATTACTTCTTGGTCCCTGTGAGTTTCCACATGAACAGAGCTAAATATTCTGGAATTCTTAACCTTCATAGGAGCCAAACTGTAAAAAAAAAATCATTTTATGCAATATAGGACAAACATAATCAGTAAAATAGACAGGTAGACTTCTTTCTGGTATTTGTCGCTTTCATCGAAGACCTACCTACTCACAGCAACGATATCCCTCATTCCACATCCTGTTCTGAACTTGGTCTGCTTTCTGACAGTTCCCGGTGGGTGGACTGCAGTACATTAAGAAATATCTTCAGCTGTGTCTAGTTGCTTTTGATGTTAATGGCAGTCTGCATTCTGTAGGGTCACCCGTCTTTGGAAGGGGCACAAATAAGGATCTCTTCTGATCGTGGCCAAGTCTTTCACATTTCTTGATGGAGATAAGTGAGTGCTTCCAGAATCGTATCTATTGAAGCCTCTCAGTTGGTATTCCGTCCTCTCCTGGAACCTTGTTTTGTCAATGCTTTCAGTGATGTTTGGGCTCATCCTTCACTATTATTGGTCCTTGATCATATGATACCTCCTGAAATGGCAGAAGAGGGATCGATTCTCTTAGGTACAGTGACTCTGTGTCTCCCTCTCACCTTCTTTTGATCCTTCTTATGCCGTTCAATTTTTGCCTTTTAACACTGCAACTTGAGGCTTGAATGTTTTCTCCAGTGACTTCAACTTTTATATCACTGGTCTTCCATGAATGTCTCATACACTCTCTTGTCATTTCTATCTCCAAGACCCTACTTTCCACCTAAGGATCCCTCCTCTTTTTTTTTTTCAGCTTTCCACATTTTAGTCATCAGTAATTATCAAGCAATGATGCAATAATGAAATGCTTGATCAATTTCAGAAGTTGATAAACATCTTCAATTTTCTCACGTTCAGCATCAGTAGTTGGTGTGTAAAATGGAACCACAGTATCCACTGGTCTTCCTTGAAAAGCGTATGGATATTATCATATCACTTACAAAATTGTACTTGAAATAAACCTTTTGAGGGGACCGGGAGGAACCAAAGGAGTTGCTTTTTTTGTGCGCAATGATGAGAAAGCAGGGGAAAGATGGCTTGGCTAGCAGAAAAGATTTCCCAGTGGGTGCAGTGCCGCCAACCTCCAGGTGTTCCAGCTCCTGTGCTTAGAGAGGATTCTGTTCAAGGAGGTCAGGGACTGGGCTGAAGGACCTTTCAGGTAGCTTCCAGGCCAGCCCCTCCAGCAGATTCAGTAGGCCCTGCACTTCTGCCTCCAGATGCTCCATGGTCTTCTGCAGTCTCCTCAATGACATTTAAGCAGCCATGAAGAGCTGTGTGTCTGTCACAACCACCGCTCCAGCTTAGGTCTCCTTGGGAAAGGCCGAAGGGTTCAGTAGCTCCTGGACTGCCGTGATCTCAACATCCAGGTCCAGGCACAGTGCATGCAGAAAGCCAAAAGCCGAAGAGCTCCAGAGAGAACCGGGCCAGAGTCGGAGGGGGCCAGCGGGAGGGATCTGGCAAAAAGGAGCGAAATAGACCGTTTGACAATGAATGCGACATCCTCCCTCTGCAATGTGACATTCCCTCTATAGCACAGTCCATGACTGTGCCTTTCAAAGCGGTCAATCCCGGTCCGTTTCCACTCACGAATGCCTGGGAACATTGCACTTCATCTGGACAACTTCCAACTTTTAAAATCCGTCATTCGTACATCCCACATGCTGATGGCTCTTGTCTGGCTGAAACGGTGTGTTCTCATTTTGAGTCATGCCGCAATCAGTAAAGGATGGTCCCCGCGGCTTTAGTCCATCCTTGTCCCTTAGGCTCATTCTCCTTTGAGGAGGCGGCGCTTCGCCTGGCCTTTTCTGTTTGCTTTCCAATCTGCAGGACTCCTTTGCCAGCACCGTATCAGACAAGACTCCACTGCTGTTCTGAAGATTTTCACTGGTATATATATTAGAAACAGATTGCCACGTCCTTCTTCCTAGTGTCTCTTAATCTGGAATCTCCTTTGAAACAGACCTAGCATTGGTGACCATGCAGGAAGAGGAAGTGTTAGAAATGTTGGTGATATCACCCCTAACATCACAACAGCACACAAGCCACCGCAGGGCAATAAGCTTCGGCAGCTCTGTTCGCCTAGGGGTGGGTGGGGAAGACTCCCATCTGAGTGCCTCACTGATAGCCACCGAGATGAAGCCTGTTTGCCCTTCTCCACAACAACTTGTCTGGGAAGATTATGCCTTTACAGAAACCTACATGCACCAATTAACAATTCTCTCTTTGCCCTGGCTAACAATCTGTCAGAACCATGGGGAATTCACGTTCCTGTAGCTCAAAAAAAGGTTATCTATCCCTCGGTGGCTTTGAAGTATGACGGACTGTGGTCATGGCCCACGGTTCTTTCTGTGGGAAAGGGCTTCCCAGCTCTGAACAAAGACTTGATACAGTTTACCTAGAGTTGAGCATTCCATTCCATTCCTTAGGGCTGCAGTGCAGAACCTTGGGCCACATCGGCCAGAAAGGGGTGGAGAGAGACGGCCTGTCCTACCCCAGGCAGAGGTTGGACAAAGAGAAACTAAGCCCTGGGTGGGTGGGGCCTCCCTCCTGTGCTCTGGAGAGGCCCTACCCCATTGGTGCAGGGTGTGAAAACTCCCTTGGTGAAACAAGTGTGGGCTTTGGTTTCCCTGATGATGGCGAGGGAGGCAGCGTGAACTCTGAGCGCATTCACCTTTCTGAGGGCCAGTCTGCAGTGTGGCATCAAGCAGGAGGAGGCCGACCGAGGACCAGTGAGCAGACTGCCCTTTAGCCCCTGGGGTAAGTGAGCCACCAAAAAAAGACAGGGACGAGAGGGAGAATGGGACCGTTTCTGCTCCGCAAAACCAAACTCACTACTGTGGTGTGAATTCTGATGCACCATAACCCCAGAGGGCAAGACAGACTGCTCCATCAAGTTCCACAAACTGCAGATGTTTGTGACAGTACACTGGCCCAGCATGTTCCCATACAGCCATTGGATGGACTTGGGGGCCCTTTGGGTTGGGCATGTTGTGCTTAATCCGCCATGCCACCGGGACATCCCTTTGACCTCCTAACACAGGTAACTTTCTCATTTCAAATCCTGCCCTGAGATTCACAGGCAATAGGGAATGGTGGGCCAGCCCCCAGTGTCCAGGGCTGGAGTCTAGCTGGTTCATTAGTCAAGCAGACTGACTGGGCACTGTCCTCTGTCCTGGCTGGGTCAGCACCAGATGATGCAGCCCAGCTGGGAATTGTCAGGTGAATTCCCCCCCACCCCACTCTATTTGCCCAACCAACTGTCTGCGATAGGCTGGCGGGTGAAAGGTTAAAGGCTTGAACCCACTAAGTGGCTCCATGAAAGGAAAGTCTGCTTCCATAAGATCTCCAACAGGAGAGTCTTGGGCAGCAGCTCTGTTCTGTAATGCCTGGGGGTGGCCGGGAGATGCCATCTCTGGGCTGGCAATGGGTTTGAGGGGGTCTCTGGTCTGTGAAACTTGCCGTATGAAAGCCAGGAACATCCTGTGCAAATCAGGGCAAGTCAGCCACCTCATGCTGACGAACTGCGTGTCTGGTCTCTGCTGGGCCTCAAAAGGACTCACTGGTTCCGACAGAGGGAGGTGGAAAACAAGATGAGGGTGATGGTCTGCTGAGAACTTGGAGAAAGGGGGTGAGCTGGTTCTCTGAGAGAGAGCGTGGAGGAAAAATCCCCAACCAAACCCACTCCTGACACATGGCACCCCTTCTGTCAGGTTTTCAAGGCTGTAAGTTTTTTTCTTTCTTTCTTTCTTCACTCTTGTACTCACTCTTTTCTTTATTTATTTATAAATCATTTTACTGGGGCTCGCCCAGCTCTTATCACCATCCACCCATCCATCCATGGTATCAACCACATGGGTACATTGGTTGCCATCATCCTTCTCAAGATGTTTGCTTTCTACTTGAGCCTTGGGTACCAGTGCCTCAATTTTTCCCCTCCCTCCTCCCCCTGCTCCATCACGAACCCTTGATAATTTATATTTTATTATTATTTTGTCATGTCTTACACTGTCTGTTTCTCTGTTGTCCGTCCCCCAGGGAGGAGGTTATATGTAGATCCTTGTAATCGGTTCCCCCTTTCTACCCCACCTTCCCTCCACCCTCCCAGTATCGCCACTCTTGCCACTGGTCCTGAAGGGATCATCTGTCCTGGATTCCCTGTTTCCAGTTCCTATCTGTGCCAGTGCACATCCTCTGGTCTAGCTGGGCTTGTAAGGTAGAATTGGGGGAGGCTATAAGTCTTTAGAGAAACAGACCGCCTCCTCTTTCTTCTGAGGAGCACCTGGTGGTTTGGGATCCACGTCGTAGTTAGCGGGTAGTCACTGCAGTGCCACCAAAGGCAGGGGAGAGGTTGCAGTGGCAGATGACAGCTAAGACCAGCCTTCCCAGGTTGCTCCCAAGTGTCCCCCCTGGCTGCAGCCCCACACCTGCTCTCAGTTTCTCTCCCCTCGTTCACACGCCTGACAAGCTAGCTTTCAGGAAGATTTCTTTTTGGGGGGAGGGGCATCACTGCCCTCTGGTATTCATGGGAGCTACCCAGCCTTGCTCCTGGAGAGCTGCTGCTGATTTTGAACTGACAAGTCAATGGGCCGCAGTCCCACACTCAACCACTACGCTACACGGGCTCAGCCCTGCCCACCCCCCTTTTTTTTCTTAATAGTGTTTTTGCTGGCAGTTTACACGGCCAGTTAGATTGCATTTAACCTCCCTATGCATCTCGGTGAGAAACCCTGATTGCACAGGGCTCATAAGCGCAAGGTCAGCAGTTCAAAACCACCAGTGGCTCTGAGGGAGAAAGAGAGGCATTCTACACCTGAAAAGAATCAGTCTAGGAAACCCAGAGGTCCAACAATGTCTCTAAGAGACAGAATTGACTTGACAGCAGGGAGGGTTGGGCACCATGAGTTGGGAACCATGGTGTCTGACGTGCTGGTGGGGCCATCTGTGAGATACTAATCTGCTAAGCAAAAGGTCTCTGGGTCAAACCCAGCAGCCAGGAAAACTACTCGGAAGGAAGGTGGGAGTATCTTCTCCTCTACCAATTTAGAGTCTCCCAAACCCTAAGGGGCAGCGTCGCTCTGTAAGTCTGAATCGGCTCCAAGGCAGTGAGCTTATGCACAGTGCCCGGTGGTATGGAGTGCCTCTCTCTCTCCCCCGCCTGTCAGCATTCTCATGGTGCCCATCTGTGGGCCAGGTCCCTCTCTGCCTCACCTTCCAGCCCTGTGTTCCCACCCCTCACCTCCTTAAGAAGATCTTTGAAAATCAGGGCAGTCAAGCCGCAGCACAAGCTCCCAAAGATCTCCATTCCTGTGGGAGCGGAGCCCTTCTTTGTGGGCTTGGAGTAAGTCAGGGGCCTCCAAGAGACCCAGCTTCCTTGTCCGTCGGATGAGTGTGTGACAGTCCCTATCACAAGAGGATTGGGATGTGTGTGTGTATATGTGTGTGAGTGGGGGGGGGGCGCTAGGAGGGAGTCAACAATATGCTAGATATGACGTTGGAGAAACCACAGGTCAGATTGTGGCTGCCGTTCTCCATCGTCAAGTTGATTCCAGCTCTGGGTGACCCCATGTGTCCTGGAGGAAGACTTCCCGGGTAGCTGGTCTTAGTTGTCAGCTGAACGGAAACAGCGTGCCAGGCCTTTCTTCCGCAGTACCACTGGGTGGGGTCAACCAGCTAATCTTGACCTTGAGGTGAGCGGTTAAGTGCAAGCCATTTGAGTCACATGAGGGTTGCAGCTTTCTCGGAAGGGGTGACTGGTGCTTTTGAACTGCTGGCTTTGTGGTGTCCAGCCTGGCCTGTCCCATGAGGCTACCAGGGCTCCTCCATCTGTGCCACACCCAACCACTCTGTGTGTACAAGGCAGGTAAGACTCCCAAGCCTGAGAACTAATGCCTCGCTTGTCTTCCTGTCTCATCCAGGCTCATCATGTCCATCCCCTCCCCTGAGCCAACCCCGGAAAACTTCCAGTACGACGAGGATGCCGAGGCCTGTGATGAGGGGGACATCGTGGCCTTCGGGGCCATCTACCTGCCCATCTTCTACTCCTTGGTCTTTGCCTTCGGCTTGGTGGGAAATGTGCTGGTGGTGCTGGCCCTCAGCCACAGTCGCAAACCCAAGAGCATTACCGACATCTATCTCCTGAACCTGGCCCTGTCCGACCTCCTCTTTGTGGCCACCTTGCCCTTCTGGACCCACTACGTGGTCAGTGACCAAGGCTTCCCCAACGCCGTGTGCAAGCTCGTGACGGCCTTCTTCTTCATCGGCTTTTTCGGGGGCATCTTCTTCATCACCATCATCAGCGTCGACAGGTACCTGGCCATCGTCCTGGCCGCCAACTCCATGCACAACCGGACGGTGCAGCACGGTGTCACCGTCAGCCTGAGCGTCTGGGCGGCGGCCATCCTGGTGGCCGCCCCCCAGTTCATGTTCACTAAGCAGAGTGGCGGCGAATGCCTGGGCGACTACCCCGAGATCCTCCAGGAAGTCTGGCCCTTGCTCCGCTACCTGGAAGCCAACCTCCTCGGCTTCCTGCTGCCCCTGCTCATCATGAGCTTCTGCTACTTCCGGATCATCTGGACGCTGCTGACCTGCAAGAACCGCAAGAAAGCAAGAGCCATCAAGCTGATCTTTCTGGTGGTGGCTGTGTTTTTCCTCTTCTGGACCCCCTACAACGTGATGGTTTTCCTGGAGACCCTCAAACTCTACCACTTCTTCCCCAGCTGCGACGTCAAGAGGGATCTCAGGTGGGCCCTCAATGTGACCGAGACGGTTGCCTTTAGCCACTGTTGCCTCAATCCCCTGATCTACGCGTTTGCCGGAGAGAAGTTCCGGAGGTACCTCTCCCACCTCTACAGGAAGTGCCTGGCCGTCTCCTGTGGTCGTTCTTTCCAAGCCGATCTCGCCCTATCCGGATCACAAATGAACCGGCGGGAGAGCGGCCTGAGCAGCAATTTTACCCACTACACCACTGACGGGGAGACGTCGATCCTTCTCTGAAAGGAACCCCCAGACTGTGTCCCTCTTGGGAGGCTGGCGTTCCAGGGTCCGACACGGACAATGGTGACAATTGTGTGTGTGTGTGTGTGTGTGTGTGTTGTACAGGCAAGAAATGATGAAGTCAATGAAACGACAACGCACAAATTCGTGAAGCGTTCCATATTAAAAGAGAGAGGAAGAGAGAGAGAGAGAGAGAGAGAAAAGAAGAAGAAGAAGAAGAAGAAGAACCCTTAGAGCATTTTGCGGGGGGGGCGGGGGGGGGGACGGATAATGTTCAACCATTCCAAGAAGGAGAGGCATGTCTCTTACTACAAGCGTCAGAGATTTTGTTGTTGTTGTTTGCCAATAACAAGCCAAAAAAAAGTATGTCTTTCTCTCAAGTCGACGAGTTAAATATCTCTGACTCCCCTATCACAGCTTGATCATCAAAGGGGACTCAGTATTGCCAAATTCTCACGGACTGCAGACTCTCTGGAGCCCTGCAAGGTCGATGAGCCCCAGAAACTATTACCTTAGGTAGCCTTTAAACCATAAGCCAGAAATGTCCCCTGAAATCAGTGTTCTTAAAAGTCAACAGTAGTTTAACTTAACCAACAGAGGGTGTCCGCCAGGAGCAGTATGCTCCTTGATGAACTATCGACCGTAACAACCTGATGGATGAGAGAGAAACCTGAGGGGAGAGGGAATGGGTGTCAGCGGAGAGGAACAACCAGGAAAAGAGGATGAACATGCATGTCACACAACTCGCAGAATGTCACCCATGTCACTGAGCAGCACATGTAGAAGCTGTTGGGCTTAGTCTATGTTTTGCTCTGGATATTTTCGACAATAAAATAAATCCAAAAAGGTGAACTGAGGGCCACCCCTTCCTCATTCTAAGATCAAAATGTCCCAGGAAGGATGATGATGGGTCCCGTTTGTCACTGGTGTCCATCCCTGGGCAAGAAGTAGTATCCCCAGAGAAGTGGTAAATAAGATGCTGCCTTCCGTTCCAATCTTGCCATTAAAGGTAGAGGGAGACATATTGCTAAGACAGGGGAGTGTGCATGCAATACTGAGCAGACACAGCACATGCCAGCATGCAAAAACTTCTGGCCTCCCTCTTTTAAAAACTCTCACATTTTTAATTGTGTCCCCATACCAGGAAGGATTTTCCAGTCACTTTGCACGGCACTAAGTCCAGACTCAAATGCTTGACTTCTGAGAACCGTCTGTGGTCCTGTCTGCAGGTGCCCATTGCTCTCCCTCTTTCGGGAGGACTCTCCCTATCCTCTCAGTCTACTGGCTACCAGACAGCCCCACAGGTCTCCTCCTACTCCTGGGCCCAACAATAAAACCAGAGAGCACTCTACTCTAAAGTGAGAAGGGCTGTGCTCCAGCCTCCCTTCCGCTGCTTAGCCCTGTGTTGCTTAGAGTCCAACTAACTACTCACATAGGGACCAATCTTTCCAGTATGGAGGAACCATATATCTCCTCTAGCAGGTCTCCCTCCTCTTGTCTGGTTCCCAGAATGCAACATGCTTCCACCTGGCACAGCCACACCCGGCCTATGAGTTTGTACTGACAGAGTTTGGAGAGGAGGATGCAGGCTCCAGCTTATACTGCTTGATGGAGCATAGGCATGGAGAGGGCTGGTTTCTACCGTGCTAATCAGTGAACACTCTGGACAGACAGACAGACTGACTGCCAACCTGACCCTTCCAGACAGACTCACGTGTCTCTTCCCAGTCACCTCCTGCCAAGCCCCCATCCATCTTGAGAAAGGCCCCCTAACGTTCCTGCCTCCGCCAACTCACGGGAGCCATGTTCTTTTTCCTGTAAACACTTGGGTTGGTCCTGGACGTAAAAGCTTGAAAAGCAGATGTAATAACAATAAAGCATTCCTAAATCCAGCCATGCTGTCTTTTCATCCTTGCCCTTACCCATCTCTCCCTTGTTCGCACTGGAGCATAGTTAGCGTTAAATCCTAATGGATGGTTTCCTCTGTTGCTCCCCTGCCCCTCTATATCTGAAACTCCATGTCAAGTTCTGTGTCGATGCAGTTCTGTAATGACTGCTGTGGGAGCTCCCAGCCTGTGGACTCATTGAAGACAGAGTGGAGTCCGGTTCCTGGCTGGGCTGTGTAATAGGCTCCTTGAGAGTGTATTTGCTCAGTGACTAAGCACAGGAATGAGTCATATTCCATCAAGGTTGGACGCCACCATTGACTTGCCACTGCTCCGTGGATACCCATTCAACTTGCTCCTTAAGTGTTTTTTTAATCACTTTATTGGGCACTCATTTACCTCTTATCACAATCCACACATGCATCCACTGTGTCAAGCGCATTGGTACATGTGCTGCCATCCTCATTCTCAAAATATTTGCTTGCTACTTCAGTCCTTGGTATCAGTTCATCATTTCCCCCCTCCATCCCCCACCCTCCCTCCCTCACAAACCCTTGATAATTTATAAATTATCATTATCTTTTCATGTCTTATACTGACTGTTGTCTCCCTTCACCCAGGGAGGGGGGTATATGTAAAGCACTGTGATCGGTTTCCCCTTTCTACCCCACCTTACCCTTACCCTCCTGGTATGGCTCCTGTCATTATTGGTCCTGAGTGGTTTATTTATCCTGGATTCCCTATGTTTCCAGTTCTGATCTGTACCAGTGTACATCCTCTGATCTTGCTGGATTTGAAAGGTAGAAAAGGAACCATGATAGTGGGGGAGAAGAAGCATTAAATAACTAGAGGCAAGTTGTATGTTTCATCGGTGCTATACTGCACCCTGACTGCCTTGTCTCCTCCAGAAGACCCTTCTGTAAGGGGATGTCCAGTTGCCTACAGATGGGTTTTGGGTCTCCACTCCACATTCCCTCTCATTCACAATGATATGATTTTTTTGTTGTTGTTCTTTGATGTCTGATACCTGATCCAACTGTCACCTCATCATCACATAGGCTGGTGTGCTTCTTCCATGTGGACTTTGTCGCTTTTCAGCTAGATGTCAAGGGTTTAAGACCCCAGATGCTATGTCTATTGATAGCCAAGCACCATCAGCTTTCTTCACCACAGTTGCTTATGCACCCACTTTGTCTTCAGTGATTGTATCAGGAAGGTGCTTTCCCTAACATTTAACAAAGACAAATTTTCCCACAGTTTTGTCTATGCAATTCCCTTTCTCCGTGCAACCATTTCCTTCAAATAAATTCCCTGCCATGGGGATAACTGGATCAAAGGGCATGGAGGTTTTAACTCCCAGCATTTGCATAGGCGGTAAGTCCATTGCAAAATGTTTGTTTAACCTTCACCACATGCAATGTATGAGCTCAGTTGGTGCCAGAGCTACTCCCAAGATGAGAGAGACCAGGTCTCTGCTTTCAGTGATTTCATGATTTAAACACAGAAAAGAGGAGTCAACAAAGAAGCACGTTTGGCATTAAGTGGCAGAGCAGAGGCGATGCTATCAGCCCGACTTTTGAGGCACAGAGCAAGATGGCATTCCAGGCAGAGTGAGCAGTACTTGGCAGACCAAGGAGAAGTGAGTGGAGCATCTTATGACACAGAGCAATGCCTACCTTGGGACTGTTGACAGACACGGGTTGCAGCGTGAGTGAGAGGGATTTTCTGCAATCAAGTGGCCATTGAAGAATGTCTACTTAGACCATGGAGTGGTCAGTTCTCCTCAGGGGGTTTATGCCATTGATCCATTACTACCCAGCCCTCATTCCTACTGGGGCGTCAGGATTCATTTTATTAACTTATTTCTGGACTCCCCTAGAAAAGAGGAGATGCCCTAATGGCATAGTGTGTCAAGCTGTGAGCTCTTTCACACAAGCTTTCAGCACACACCCACCAGCCACCCTGTGAGCACAAAAGGGGGTAGTCTGCACCTGTCAAGATTGACAGCCTCGGAGCCACAGAGTCTGTCTCTGAGGATGGCTGGGAGTCCGTCAGTCTCCCTTAGAGGATCACTGGGAGTAGGGATGGACTTGTAAGCAGGGTTTATAAGAAGGGAGAAAATAATTCTCCTGACCGAGAAAGCCAAGTCAGAAGATCAACCCTTCCAGTTCTAGACGAGAACTAGAAATGCACATCCTCAAAATCTAGATTCATTCATTCAATCAACAATCAGTTATTTGGCCGAGAAAGGCTGACAGACAGGGAAAAAAATAAGGAAGTGTGTCTAAAATCCTCGGAGAGTAATGATGCCCTCAGAATCAGCGAAGGCGTGTGGGGAAAAGGTAGCTAGCCCTCTGAGAACAACTGCCTCTAGGTTCCGGGTTTCCTTACGCCAAAAACAAGACTCATTCCCATGGAGTCAATACTGACTCAAAGAGACCCTACTAGACAGGACAGAACGATCCCTGCGAGTTTTTGGGACGGTCCCCCCCCCCCCCCCCCCCCCCCCCGCTCCACCCATTGTACACAGCTTTATTTATTCACTGACTTATTTGAAACCTTGTCTTGTGTTTTGAACGATGGATTGTAGAGCATTTAACCATTCAGTTTGTTGGATGTCAGCCTTTGCGAGGCTCACGATGTCGCAGCATGCGTTCCATTTCCTTCCGGTGTGGACGGTTTTCGGTCTGACTTTGCCTGTCCATTCCTGCCTTCCTGAACTTTTCCTCAGTGCCCATGGCACTCAGTTGGTTTTGTGTGGTGGCTTGTTCTAAGGAGGGTGGACCGCATCGGTGTTACTTTGCACAGGCCCAGGTACCATTCAACTGAGAGCTGAGCTGGGGGGTGTGATGGCAGGGTCAAATGGCAGGTCTACATGACATTTTAGAAGGGTCTTCTGACTTACAAGGGTCTGACTCCCAAAGGGGCTGTCTCACAGCTTGAGTTAAACTTGTTCTTGCTTGTTTCCTTGATAGCCTTTGCTCAGGTTAGTGTTTAGCCTGTAGAAAGTTCTGGAATATAAGCGTTTTCATAAATTCACAATTTTACCTCTTGACCCACAATGCCTAACATATTTACTATCATGTCCATTATAGAAAGAAAAGCATATGCTGACCTCAATCTTATGGATTATGCTAAATCACTGATGATTTTTTACCTGACTGAAGTGAAAATCAATCATTACAAAGTGTTTGCTATGTGAACAACCTTTGTGTGTGTATATATATGTGATATAGATATATTCATATATATGATAATTTTGTTGGGGCTCTTGCAACTCTTATAAGACTTATAACAACCCGTATGTCAATTGTATTGAGCATATTTCAGACTTGTACATGTTACCATCATCATTTTCTAAGCATTTACTTTCTCTTGGAGCCCCTGGTATCAGCTTCTCCCTTTTCCCTCCCTCTCCCCTCCCATTCTTGGGGCCCCTTGATAAATTATAAATTACTACTGCTTTCTTATCTTACACCGACCGCTATAAGACTGCAAGTCTTAATAGGAATTGAAAGCCCCGTCATTGATGCACTTAGTGGCTGGTGATCTCAAACTGCTGGCCTAGTGGATAGCAGCCTGATGTGTAACCACTATACCATAAGGACTTTCTTACAGCAGAGCTGAAATGGTGAATCCAGCAGTGGGCTTGAGTCTAGGCACCTTAACATTGTGACCTCAGCCCAGGAAATAATGTCTCCGAGGCTGTTTCTACATCTTCAAAATGAGCCTGCCTCTCATGGTTATAAAGTTTGAACAATTATGTCCACAAAACTCAGGGAGCAAGACCTGGCTTGGCAAGCTTCAACAAACATCTTTAGTAAGTGGCTATTTCCTTGGTTCTTTTTCTTAATTGTTATTAGTCCAAGTACAGAAGTTGAGTTTTTCCCAGGGATGGACTCATGCTATATTGTCCTTGCCTCCTTGCTATTCTTAGCTCCCCACATCATTGACCCACAGACCTGGCGTTGGTCTGAGTGCTCAGAGATCTTTGACTGCAAACCCACATTTTTCAGGAAAAAAGATGGAGGACCAACTAGAGTAGGAGCTTGCCCAAGGGCGCACCGTGAATTACTGAAAGATGGAGATCCCTTGACTCATAGTCTAACACCTCCTTCCTCCCCTTGATAAAAACACAGACCACTGCTGTCTCTAGAAGCAGAGAACACGCTAGGTGGTGGTAGTGGGGGGAGAGGGGCATGTCCAGGTGGCAGCAGGGTAAACTTCAGAAAGAGGTTCTACAGATGAATGCAGACTTTCACAGAGCCAAGGACTGCCTGGGTGCAGCCCCAGCCTGCAGGCATTGGAGATCACTATTTTGTGACCCATGTGTCACTCATGAAGAGGATGCCGTCAGAGAAACCCAGGACTCCCAGAAACAATGGTACCCAAGGTCCCCTACAGTGTCGAAGTGGACAGGCCAGGCCTTGCACAAAAGCCAGTCACTATAGAAAGATGTCTCACCCTGGGACTGCCCCAGCACTCTCAGGAGATGCCAGCTGCCTTCCAAACTCATGCGGATCACATGCCCTATGCCTTCAATGATTTTCTGCAGGAAAGTCTGCTTCTGGGAAATCTTGCCACCAAGTAGAATGGAGACTATATGCTCCCTGTTACCAGGAAGAGCTCTCCTTCCTTCCTTCCATATGAACTTGTGCTCCAGCGCTGGGTTCTTCCTGTTGATCTCTGAGACACCATCCCTGAGTCCCACCTAGTGTGTGCCACCCAGGCACCAGATGCCGTCTCCTTGTGGTCAACTGCTGGAGAACCAGCTCCTCACTCACCCCACCATCACCCCAGACACAACAGAGCCAAACATTGCCTGATGCTGGGCCATCCCCAGCGATGGACTATGGACCGCCAGGCCATCATTATGCTGGTTTTTCAGCAGAAAATGTCGAGTGCCCACTCCCACCCCCCAAGTCCAGGTTTGTCTAGATGCACCAATGCAAACTTGAAGCGTGATAGCAAGCAGGCAAAGCTACATGGACAGGCGAGTAGTGACCACATGTGAGATGTGTTCACCAGGACGCCCCACTGTTCTTGTGAGGTACCCTTGAGTCAGTTACAACCCACAGCAGCCTGGTCTACAACAGACCCACACCCTGCACTGTCCTGCACCATCCTTATAATTGTTCCTATGCCCTCAGCCCATTGCTACAGCCCCTGCGTCAATCCCCTAAGCGTCTTCCCCTCCTTCGCTGCTCCACCGCTTTACCAAGTATCATGTCCTTCTCCGGGCACTGGTCTCTGCCAACAATAGATTCTAGATGAGGTCTTGCCATCCCTGCCTTTAAGAAGCACTCTGGCTGTCTTTCTTCCGAGACAGAGTGTTTTGTTCTCTCAGCAGTCCACGGTCCTGTCAACATCCTTCTCCAGCACCACAATCCAAATGCAAGGTTTCTTCTTCTGTCTTTCTGACTCAATGTCCAACGTGCACATGTCGATGAGGCACTGAAAAGCACCCTGGCTTGGGCCAGGCTCGCCCCAGTCCTCCAAGCAACACCCTGGTTTTACAATATTGTAACAGGGTCTTGGGCAGCAGACTGACCTAACTCCAGGTGCCTTGTGATCTCTTTGTCTGCTGCTTCCGTGAGCATTGACTGTGGACCCAGCCAAGGCAAATCCTGGACAACTCCAATCTTTTTTTTTTTTTTAAATCATTTTATTGGGGACTCATACAGCTCCAATCATAATGTATACATACATACATACATATGTTGTGTCAGTAGTTACATCTTTTCTGGGGGTGGGGTGGGGTTCTTTTATTTTTTTTTCTGATTTGGGAGAAGTAAACCAGTTTTATAGGGCAAGCAAGCTTAGGTAATTAGCATATCGTGATCTTCAAAATTAACAAGTGAATGGCAGCACAGCTGCAAGTCAGGCTTCAGAAGCCAGGGCTGTTTACAGTTACTACAAACCCCAGGCAACAAACTGCAACAGAGTTCAGGCATATCCAGCCTGTAGCCAGGTCAAGCATGTCTGGGCCCGACGGCTCCTGACAGGTCCCCCTTTTTTAATTTTTTTTTAATTTTATTTATTTATTTATTTTTTTAGGCATCACTGCCCTGGTGGTGGGAGTAGGACAGGTCCCCCTTTTTTATTTTTTCAAGTAATATCCTCCCGGGAACTCCGCCTGTCTTAGGTTGCCAGGACACACACTCAGTCCTTACCCATCATTGGTCAATGGCCTTCTAATGTCACCATGGCCTGTCTTAGGTTGATAAAGAGTGCTCCTGATCTTACCCGTCATTGGCTGTCAAGTTCCGCTCACGGAGGCAGAGGGTCTTATCACATACTAGTCGTGTGTGCCACTCTGTTCGAGATCGCTCATCTCCAAACGACAATAATGAACTTGCAGGGGCCTTGCTTGAATGGGACAACTTCAATCTGGTCTCCATTTATCATGACGTTACCTACAGATCCAATTATGAGGATCTTGGTCTTCTTCACCTTGGCCCACAATTGCTCAAAATGGAGCCATCTGTCCCAACTCAGAACACCATCTTCTCTACTCACACACCATTCCTCTCCATCACGAGTCTACCTTTGGTTTCCTCGGGACTTTGTAATTAGTGTTTCCTTAGCTTGCTGAGTTGGCAGTCCTATTTGGGGCTGCCCAAGAGCAGAACAGTCTTTTTAAAGAACCCCCAGACGATGGCTTTTGAGACACCCTTCAAACCTGGAACTGAAGTAACCTCTGTGGCTCACCTCTCGGGCCAGCTAAGAGACACTCGTGTGGAGTGAACACTTGTGAGGAAAAATTACTTCTCAAAATACACAAGACCAAAAGGGCAGCATCTTTGCCAACGAACACAGTTGAGGAGGCAAGAAAGGTCAAGGAAGGAAGATGAGCAGGCATGGGGAGCTCAGGGAGGAAGCGGGAGGGATTGCAGGTAAGGGCACAAAACAAGAAGCATGTGGATTGTTGGTTCAAAAACTCTGCGAACTTTCACCCAGAACACAATAAAATGTTGCCAACATTCAGCAGAAGATTTCGAGTTGAAAGAAAAGGTTGGAGAGTTTCCAGCACGCACAGCAAAATGGTCAAAAAAGATGACTGGCCAAGAGAGAGGAAAGAACATTTAAAAGATGAGTTTAGGAAGGTCTTTTTTTTTTAATCATTTTATTGGGGGCTCATACAACTCTATCACAACTCACATCCATTCATTGTGTCGAGCACATTTGTACATTTATTGACCTCATCATTCTCAAAACATTTGCTTTCTACTTGAGCCCTTGGAATCAGTTCCTCATTTTCCCCTCCCACCCTTCGCCCCCCCCCCAACCCTTGATCATTTATAAATTATTATTATTTTGTCATGCCTTACACGGTCTGACATCACGCTTCATCCACTTCTGTTGTCCATCTCCCAGGGACGGGAGTTATGTGCAGATCCTTGTAATTGGTTCCCCCTTCCTAGTCCACTTGCCCTCCACTCTCCCAGTATGGCCACTCTCACCACTGGTCCTGAGGGGGTTCATCTGTCTTGGATTCTCTATGTTTTCAGTTCCTTTCTGTGCCAATGTACATCAGGAAGTTCTTAAAGTCATAGAAGATAGTTGTGACAGTTGAATCTGCAAAAGTTATGTGATAGATAGATTTACAATGACAGGCACACACAAAGCAGAGTTGCGATGGCATACATATGCCTATAACACACCTAAAAGGATTTACCTCTTTGCTTGGAAGTTTAAAGTCCTGGTTTCATAAGACATCCCAGCTTCCGGTCTGTTTGTTTTGCAGTGCTTGGGATCTTAAAAGATTACGGCTGATCATCCTCTGCACCATGGGTCTCTATTTGCCTATAAAAGCAGAGGAAAGAGAATCAGGAATAGGAATAGGACAGGGAATCTGTGACTAATTGTCTCTGTGTACAACTCCTCCCTTTGTCATGAGACTGGGGGAAGTGGATGGTGCTCCACAACCAGTACTGAATTTTTTAAAAATCATTTTATTGGGCTTTTTTCAGCTCCATATACCAATTGTATCAAGAATATTTGTACATATACTTCCATCATCATTTTCTTTTTTATTATTATTAAATCATTTTCTTGGAGGTTCTTACATACATCCATACATCCATACATTTTAGGTCAAACACATTTGCACATCTATTGTCCTCATCATTCTCAAAACATTTCCTTTCTACTTAAGCCCGTGACATCAGAACACTCTCACCACTAGTCCTGAAGGAATCATCTATCCTGGATGCCTTATGTTTCCGGTTCCTATCCATACCAGTGTACATCCTCTGGTCCAGCCGGATTTGTAAGGTAGAATTGGGATCATGATAGTGGGGAGAACCATCATCATTTTCTAAACATTTACTTGCCATTTAAGCCCTTGGCATCAGTTCCTTTTTTCTTCCATCTCCCCACCCCTCCCCACATCCCTGACCCACCAACCCCGAACTGAATATTTTGATCAAGAACTCTATAAAGGAATCCTGATCAAAAGGGGGACATTTTCGAGTTCTCACCAATTCCTCCCTCTCCGAAATTTGAAAGTTACATGAACCCCTGAGGCTATTTCCCTGAGATGATACACACCTTAAACCCAAAAGATCACAATCGTTTGACTTAACGAATAAGAACACTTGGTTCGGGAGCACTACCCTCTTTGAAGACCTGTTCTCTACAGAGGGTCAAAATAGGAAGTAGAAAGATCCGGTAGGAATGGGGGGAGGAACGACGGTGAGTTTATGTCCAGGAGGGAGGGACCACCCAGAAAGGGCGGTGGGGATTGTTGCACAACTGGAAGAATGCCATCGAAGTGACTGAACTGTCTATGTAGACATGAATTGGCACTTGTTTTGCGGTGCGTATTCCCAAGCAACTGCGAGAGCGATCCAGCCTTCAACAGCGGAAGGGCCAGAAGATGCAAATGTACAACAGCAATGTATAAAGATGATCGTAAAGTCGTTGAGGAAAAGACAGATAGGAAGGAGAAAGCAATGAAGGCATCAGACACATGCTATAGGAGCATGCTCACCCTGGCTCCCCTTGATGGTTCATGTGGAACTGGCAGAAGTGAGGGAGAGTTTACTATCTTGGGGCACTTATAGGTAGCCTTAAGACATGCATATTTCGTAGTCACATGCATCACAAGGTGGGTGATATCTACATGAGGGTCCCTGAGCTCACAGAAGAGGAAACGTAATTCCTGCATTGGGGCAAGGTACAAGGGGGGGTTGGGTGTCACAGGTGGAGGTGGGGCAGAGAAAGCAAAAGGATCATGTTTGCTTCTGTAGAGATGTAACCAACCACGTGCTCACTTGAAGGCAGCATAGCTGTTAAAGGGAGAATCTGTGGGAATGATATTGAAAGCAGGATCATATACTTGGACTTTACCCCTAACTTACCACGGTGGAATACCAGCTTTCCAGATTCCTCCTGTTACAAGTTAGGGAATACCATCCTCATCATATTTCCCTTAGTGTTCGTTTCCCACAATCAACACCAGTGCACTGAGAGAAGAGGACCTTAACAAATTTAGAAATATCTGATTTCTTTTCAAAACTTTCACCTGAGGGCCTACTGGTTTTGTGGGAGATCTCTGACATCCACATCTCCATTTCTGTCGTATGAGGGCCTGTCACCAGGCAACAGAGGCCCTTCCAGACCCACCCAGGATAGCCTAGAGACCACAAAACATGCTCAGCAAGAAAAATTCCTCTTTTACCTCATATTTCCTCATTTCTTTAGGAACCAGCAGACACACATTGCTCATCTCCATTTCTTTGAATGCAATTCAAAGATTGCTCAGTTTTCAGTGCGGTTTGTTTTAAATTGACCTTTTTTTTCTGATTGCAAAAGAGATACACAGTCAATTTGCCCTTAAGCCAATTCCATCTCAAAGCAACCATGGTGACAGACTGGAATTTCCCCATAGAGTGTCTTGGGCTGTGGTTTTCATGGGAGCAGATCACCAGATGGGTGTGAACCACTGACCTTTTAAGGCATTTTAAGGATTTAACCTTTTAAGGATTTAACCATTGTCCCACCAGTCATTATATAAAGATTATACATACATATATATATATATATGTGTGTGTGTGTGTGTGTGTGTGTCTGTGTGTGTGCAATACTGAGACAGTTTCCTAATGTCTCTATAGACATATTTATGGATAGATAGATATCTGGCTATATAGATACAGGAATATGTAGGAATGTAAAGTGTGTTAGGCAGGGTTCTCTAGAAAAATAAAACCAGGACACTAGATAGATAGATAGATAGATAGATGATAGATAGATTTATACAGGGAGAAGAAATATAATGGATAATTAGTCTATGAAGCAGTACAGAAGGCTTAGTTCAGCTCATTTTTGTGGAACAGTTAATATACTGTAAGTCCTTCAACTCATGTGGACTGCTGGGTCTAAGGTCAAGGAAGCGGACAGTGGAGTCTTCCCTCAGGCAAGGCAAGCAGAATCTGCCTGCAGGTGGCAGACAGCAGGGTGGATCAGCAAGTCAGTAGCTGGGGAGCTTATCCAAAACAGGTCCTGATGGGATCTGGAACTCAAGCAGGGTGACAGGATCCATCAGCCTCAAGCTCACGCAATATACACACCAGCAGCATGGCCAAGTAGGTCTTCAAGGAGTCTCAAGCTCTAACGACAAGATCCATGGTCGGCTTCACCTGCAGGTAGTGTAGCACACCGGTTGAGGCAGAGAACTAGTTAAAGCAGCAGCATGCTGGTTTGATCACCAGGAAGCAAGAGAGGGATGGGATGCTGGCTGTCTTAGTTATTTCTGTTGTCTTCCAATCAAGCTGTGACCCAACCAAATATTTCCCAGAAAACAACTCTGCTGAAGGTCAAGGGGGAGAGCATGGACTCTCCCTTCACACCTAAGCTGCATCTGTGGACTCTAGAAAGGTGTAAGAAGAGATTGTCCTCACCTAATGGAAACTGCTGGCCTGGAACAACTGAAGGCTTCATTTGTACCCTTGGCCATCTGGGTCACAATAGACAAATGCTAGACAGTTCACTTGTGAATTTTCCTCAGACTCAGTTTCCTGGTAATGGCGATTAATGGTGTGGACTCAAACTTTAGTTCTGTCCCATACTCACTGCAAAACTTGAAGAAATTCACTCTGTCACTCTGTGCCTTAGTTCCTCGTCTGTAAACTAAACATGACAGCAATACCTGGCTTGCGGGTTTCTTCTGTTTGGGGTCCTTCAAAAAGGAAGTAGATGTGCATGAGGGGTATTATGTAAAACATCTGTGAGGGAACATGGGGAGACACTAGGGTAGGTGGGGAGAGCTTGCAGACTGTTAGGAAGCTCTAGTTCCTGTGAGGGAGAGCTCTAAGGGAAGTCGGTCAAGGGTTTGGGGTATCATCAAGTCAGAGTCCACATTCCTGTGGTCTTTAGACATTAGGGAAATGCAAGCCAAAAGGACAAGGGGATGTTATCTCACGCCAGCATGAACAGCAAGTTCCAAAACAGGAAAACAACAAATGCAGTTGAGTGTGAGGAATGATCAGAACTCACAAACACGGCTGGTGGAACTGGAAAATGGTGGAATCACTTTGGAATAGGATGTTGTAGTGTTTAGCGTTTTGTTTTAAAACTAAAAATAGAAATACTATTTGATTTAGCAGTTTACTGTTGATTTGATTAATATAGTTTCTTGGTTGTATTAGTCTGAATTGACTAGGGAAACAAATGCATAAATACTCACCTGTGTATAAGAAGGAGTTTTACATAAAAGAGCAGTTGAACATTGAGAAAACCTCCCAGCCCAGTCCAGATCAAGTCTGTAAGTCTGACATTAGTCCTTAGTCTGATATCAATCTTGAAAGTCCTCTTCAGATTCATGGAACACATGCAATGACACCAAATGCAGGACAATCACAAGCCAGTGGGTGGAAAGTCTTTGGATCCAGTGGAAGTGGAAGCATCTCAGCACTACCAGGGGTCTCCATATGGCTCCTCCAGCTCCATGGCTCTGGCTGCTAGCAGCTTGTCAACAGGAATGAGAAGCAGAGAGAGTGTGTGCCCTGTCTCCAGGGAGGAAGACAAGAATTCCCAGAATCCTCAGGAGAAGGTCACACCCACTAGGAAGCATTATTAGGATGTGACCTGATTGACAGACTAGTCTCCACCCCTTAACTCTTAACACCTTCAAATCGACATAAGATTATGTAACTACCTGTGTTAGTCCAGGTAGACTAGAGAAACAGATTCATAGACACACATATGGATATAAGGATGCAGCTTATATACAAGAGGAATGGGACATTGAGAAAGCATCCCAACCCAGTCCAGTCCAAGGTAATAAATCCAACATTAGCCCAGATGTCCAATGCCAGTCTACAAAGTCTCCTTCCAACTCACGAAGTCACAGGCCAGTGAGTGCAGAGTCCCAGCACCAGCAGGGGTACTCTCATGGCTCCTCACTTCCAAGCATCAGGGTCCATCAACAGCATCCAGTGGTGGTAGAAGCAACTCAGTGCTGGCAGGGGTCTCCACGTGGCTTCTCCAGCTTCAGAGGTCTGGTTCCATCAGGGTAAGGCCACGTGGCTTCTCCTTCAGCAACTCAGATGCTGCCATTCTATCTTGTCCATACTTCATCGTTTATGAGACTAACTCCCAACAACTGGGGAGATGTTTTCTCATCTCCACCAAGAAAATACCACGAGATTCTCCAGAAGTCTCAGGAGAAAGCCATGCCCACACGGAGGCCTCATTGGCTGCTCAATGGCTATCTCCAGATGAACAGGCTAGACCTCACCCCTACATTTCAATCGTGAAACTTACGTCTCGAATACATGACCGCCACACGACCACAGGGGCTCTTCCCATGTCCACCGACAGGTTTGGTAGATGTTATCCCTGCGTGTGTATTTGCATTTGCTGCAAATGCATGCACGTATATCGCAGAGCAATAAAGAGTCCTGGTGGCACAGTGGACTATGAGCTGGTGTTACCAAAAGATCACCTGTTAGAAACCACCAGTCACCCCCCAGAAGAAAGATGAGGCTTTCTTCTCTGTCAAGATTTCCAGCCTCAATGACATGTGACTATTCCATCAGGAAAATCACCAAAAAAAAAGAAAATAGAAACCAAATCTGACCTATAATTACCAAGGGTGAAGGAGGAAGAGTTTTTGCTTAGGCAACACTGAGTTTACGGTGAAACAGTTTGGAGCGGGATCTCAGTAATGGTTGTACAACACAAAGAGTATCCCCCATCGCCCTGAATTATACATGTCAATGTTGTTGAATTAGAGAATGTTTTGTTGTCTATATCACTGCCAAAACTGAAAAAAAAATTACACAAGTAACAATGAGTAAAGGAAGAAGAAAATGTTCTAAAATCAATGGTGGTAAAGATTCATAGCTTAAACTAGCCGATTGGATGATATGTAAATCATGTGCCAACAAAAGTTTTTAAGAGATTGTACAATTGTTCTTGATTTGATTGAGATATTGAATTGCATGTCATGTGGATAAAGTGCCAAGAAAACTTTTTTAAAATGAATTTACAGTCTTAGAAATCCAGCAGGGCAATTCTACTCAGGCCATTATGAGTGGGAATTGGCTCAGGGGTGATGACTGGTAGAGCAAATGGGATGCACAATTTTTTTTTTTTTTCAGTGAGCAGAGGGTGTTTATTGGGGGGAGCAGTGGGGCGCAGCGTTGAGGCCGGCGGGCACAGGCTCAGGCGGTCAGAAAGCCCCCGTCCACTGGCAGGGTAGAGCCCGTGGTCATGCCGCTGCGTTCACTCAGCAGGAAGAGGATGCTGTCCACTACGTGCTCCACCTCAGCAAACTGGCCCAGGGGGATGCGGTCCAACATGGCTTTGGCCTTCTGGGGGTCACTCCAGTTAACCTGGCTCATGGGAGTCATTACCACTGTGGGGTTCACTGCATTGACACGGATCTTATGTGGCCCAAGCTCCAGGGCCATCACTTTGGTCAGCATGTCCATAGCGCCCTTGGTGGAGCAGTAGACAGTGTGGTTGGTCAGGGCACGCTGGGAGGCTTGGCTGGAGACGTGGACAATGGCCCCTGGGGCTCCCCGGGCAATCAGGCCTCGGGCCACGATCTGGGACACCTGGATGGCTGCACGCAGGTTCACATCGAAGGACCTGTCATAGGCCTCCTTGGTGACCTCCAAGAAAGGCTGCAACAGGGCCACAGTGGCATTGTTCACCAGCAGGTCCACCGGCCCTACGCCGTCCAGCGCCCGAGCCGTGGCCTCCCAGTCACCCAGATCCACGCACACGGGCTCGATGCCAGGGCACTCGTGGACCAGACTGTCCAGGTCGAGGGATGCACAATTTTTAAAGTCTTGCTATAACCAAACATCATGAGGTAATATATCACCGAGTTTAGGTATTCGCTCCTCCTTTTTCCACTCCCTCCCCACTCCCCTCTCCCTCATGAACCTTTGACAATTTATAAATTATTATTATTTTGTCATATTGAACACTGTCCGATGTCCCCCTTAACACCACTTCCCTGTTGTCCGTACCCCAGGGAGGAGACTATAGTCAGCTCCTTATCATTGGTTTCCCCTTTCTAATTCACCCTCCCTCCATTCTCCTGGTATTGTCACTCTCTTCACTGGTCCTAAAGGGATCATCTGTCCAGGATTCCTCATGTTTCCAGTTTCTTTCTATACCAGTGTACATCGTCGAACCGGATTTGTAAGATAGAATTAGGATCACGATGGTGAGAGGGAGCAAGCATTCAATAACTAGAGGAAAGTTGCATATCTCATCATTGCTGCACTGTGCCCTGACTGGTCTCCTCCCCATGACCTTTCCGTAAGGGAAAGTCACTTCCCCTGTAGATAGACTTTGAGTTCCCAATCTATCCTTGACAATGACATAGTGTTTAGTTCTTTGATGCCTGATACCTGATCCCTTCGAAGCCTCAAGCTTACACAGGCTGCTGTGCGTATTCCATTTGTTGCTTCTGAGCTAGAAGGCTGCTTGTTTACCTTCAAGCCTTTTGTCTTCAGTCACTAGTGTCAAATAGATCCTTGAGAAGCTCTCTAAATTCGGTTGACAGATACTCACAATAGTATTTTGAGTCTTATGAACTCTTCTGCATTTTCTTCAGCCTCAATTTACATAGGAACCACTAATGACCGGTTCCAAAAGAGGCTTCCAACCTTGTTCTAACTGATGATATTGACGTGTTCCATCATCTCTTTTCACACATGTAGCTTGTTCAACTCCTGTGTGTGTACTCTGTTTGGTGAGGTCCACATATCCAGAGACTGTTGGTGTTGTTGTAAGAAGGTATTTATAATGGACAAGCTGTTGGTCTTGCCAAGTTCTACCTCTGGTGCCATTTCTATCACCAAACCCATATTTTACCACTACTCAACCTTCTCCTCTTCTGGCCATTTGTCATACTGTAGTGCCTCATACGTTGCTATACCACAGGTGCTTCAAATGCCAGCAGACTTACCTATGGTGGACAGGTTTCATCAGAGATTCCAGACTAGGCAGAGGATCCACTTCTGAGAAAATGAACCAGTGAAAAGCACAAGAGTAGCAGTGGAATTTTATCTGAAAAGAGTACCAGAAGATAAAGACTTGAAGATAAACCATCAGCCATCTAGCTGAGAAACAATAAAGCCGGTGTGGAAGAAGCACACCAGCCTGTGGGATCATGAGGTGTCTATGGGGTCAGGTATCAGGCATCAAAGACCCAGCACAAACAATCCTACAGATGTGAATTATGGAGAGTGCAGAATGAAGACCCAAAGTCCATCTGTAGACAACTGGACATCCTCTCACAGAAGGGTCTCAAGGAAGAGCCAGTCAGGGTGCATCATAGCACCAATGAAATATGCAATTTTCCTCTAGTTCTTCGATGCTTCCTCCTCCCCACTCTCATGACTCCAACTCTGCCTCACAAATCTGGGTACCCCAGAGCTTGTAAACTGGCACAGATCAGAGCTGGAAACACAGGGGATCCAGGACAGATAAAGCCCTCAGCACCAACAATGAGAGTAGTGATATCAGGCAGGTAAGGGGGAAGCGGGGGGAAAGAGAGGGAAGCAATCACAATGAGCTACATATAACCCCCTCCCAGGGAGAAAAACAACAAAAAAATGAGTGACGGTAGACAGATGTCCAGGTAAGATATGAAAAAAAATATAAATTATTAAGGGTTCATGAGGGAGGTGGGAGACAGGGGCAAATGAGCTGGCACAAAGGGCTCAAGTAGATAGAGAATGTTTTGAAAATGATGGTGGCAACATATGTATCAATGTGCTTGACACAATGAATGTATGTATGGATTGTGGTAAGAACTGCACAAGCCCCAATAAAATGTTTTTTTTTAAAGAGAGCACCACAAGATGTATTCCAAAAGTTGAAAGGAATTCAAAATATGACTGGGAGAGAGCTGCTGCCTCAACGTCAAGTCAAACTTCATGTTGTCAATGGAGCAAAGCTGTTGGGAATCTTCATTTACTGATTTGATGAGGCTCAAGGGGAGAAGAAGCCGATGCAAACATCCATTCATGATCAGAATGTATGAATCGATGGAAACTGGAAGCTACAGGAAAATGAACTAAACACAGAAAGGACACTGTCCTATGCATCAGTGAGCGGAATAGACTGGTCATGGCCATTGTGAATCAGATAATCATGTCCAACGCCAGGAAAGAAAAACAGAAGGGCAATGGAATCACATGTGTTTTCAGAAGAACATTTCAAAATGTATCCTGAGGAACACGGCTCTCTGTGATAGAACAATTTTCACACAGCTGTGTGGAAAACCAGTTCATGTGGCAATTTTTCTCATGTATGTAACCGCTAATGCTAAAAAGAAAGAAATGGACATTTTCTACCAACTTCTGCATTCTGAAATGGACCAAAGATGAACCCAAGTTGTGTTGATCATTACTGGTAATGTGAATGCAAAAGTTGGAAACCAAGAGGAAATGTCCCACGTTTTGTAAATATATATATATATATAGAGAGAGAGAGAGAGAAAGAGAGAGAGAGAGAGAGAGGTGGGGGCAAGGGGAAATGAGCTGATACCAAGGGCTCAAGTATATATATATATATATACACACACACATATATATATACATATATACATACATACTCGCAGATTTGCCTGTTATTTTCCTTTTACATGAGTGAGATCTTAACAGTGCTTATCCCTCTGTGGTTGGTTTGTTTCACATAGTGTAATGCCTCTGATGTCCATCCAATCTTCAGCAGGTACCAAGACCTTGTTTCCCTTTCCATTGTATGTTCGAATGGGTTTTGTTTGTAGAAAAGATCTGTTACCTTTTATTCCATTTACTATGAATCTCTGAAGCCCTCATGTGTGCTGCATTTGATTACCGATTCCTTTGCTGATGGACAGCTGGGGGGGGCTCCACCTTGGGCTATTGTGAATAACAGGGCAATGAACATCGGTGTACATCTGTCTATTCCCATAGCTGCGTTTTCCTTTCTGTTTCAGATGTCTGCCGAGAGATACCTTCCAGACACAACTTCCCCAGAGAGAGATGGCAAAGACATGACGCGAGGGATTGGGAAACCCTAACTGGGCTCCTGCCTGCCCACACTGGGCCTTCCACACAGGGTGGTCCAAGAGAAGGCTCTTCTGGGCTTCAAGCTTCATGAACCTGAACCTGGGCCTCCATTGTTCTTGTTAGATGCCTGAGAGTGAGTTCCAGCCCAGAGCAATCCTGTGCATGACAGAAAGAAACACTGCACAGTCCTGCACCATCCTTAAGTGTCTCTGTGCCAGAGCTCTCTTGCTGTCAGGGTGTTCATGCATCCCATGAGAACCTTCCTCTTTGTCACTTAAGGCCCTTCTCCAGCACTGGTTCACTCTTGACAATAGGCCCAATGTGTGTAAGACACAATCTTGTCCTCCTGGCCTCTCAGGATCATGCTGGCTGTACTTCTTCTAAGACAAATTGGTTCAGCCCTTCAGCAGTTCATGGGCTTTTCCATGTTCTTCTCCACAACATAATTCGAATGCATTGATTCTTCCTCCGTCTTCCTGAGCCCTCTATGTGGGGTTAATTCCCACTGTTGACCACAGAGAGATCAGACAAGGTTTTACCAACTGGGACCCTTCAGTGACCCTAATTTCTCCTGCCAGCATGATTTTAATTCCCATTACCTATAGGTCATCAATGTGGTAGAATGACATCAATCTCTACCGTCAGGGTAAACTCAGGAAGCCAAGACTTCTTCTCTGGGGTTTAAATTGCAAAACTCTTCCTGAATTTCCAGTTTTATAAATTTTGTTTTGACTTTCACAATATTATGCAAATTCCAGATAGCATCTTTCTAAAAATGGACAAAAGAGGCCACCACTTATCCTAAAATAACTTGCCTAGCCTCTACTCAAGTACTCCCTCAAGCAAGAACACTTTGTTCTAATAACCTGGCATTTCATGATGCTCACCTTCCCCACACGATTACTGAAGACAAAGTGGATGCATAAGCAAATGTGGTGAAGAAAGCTGATGGTGCCTGGTTATCAAAAGATACAGCATCCATGGTCTTAAAGGTTTAAAGATAAATAAGAACCATCTAACTCAGAAGCAACAAAGCCCACATGGAAGAAGCACACCAACCAGTGATATCATGAAGTGTCAATAGGATCAGGTATCAAGTATCAGAGACCCAGAACAAAAAAAAATTATTATATCCCTGTGAATGAAGGGGAGTGCAGACTGGATACCCAAAGCCCATCTGTAGGCAATTGGACAGATGGGTCCTGTACAGAAGGGTCTCTGGGAGATGATCCAGTCAGGGTGCAGTATAGCACTGATGATCCAGTTAGGGTGCAGTATAGCACTAGTTTTTTACTGCTTCCTTCCACCCCCCCCCCACTATCATGACCCCAATTCTACATTACAAATCCAATTAGACCAAAGCATGTATACTTGTACAAATAAGAGCTGGAAACACAGGGAATCCAGGACAGAGAGATCCCTCAGGACCAATACTGAGAATAGCCATATCAGGAGAGTAAGGGGAAGATGTGGGGAGAAAGGGGGAACTGATCCCAATGACCTACATAAAGCCCATTTCCAGGGGGATGGACAACAGAAAAGTGGGTGAAGGGAGATATCAGTCAGCGTAAGACTTGACAAAATAATAATAATTTCTAAATTATCAAGGGTTCATGATGGAGTGGGTGGGGGGGAGGAATGAGGAGCTGATACCAAGCAGTCAAGTAGAAAGAACATGCTTTGGAAATGATGGTGGCAACAAATGTACAAATGTACTGAACACAATGGATAGATGTGTGAATTAAGATGAGCTGTATAAGCCCCTCATAAAATGATTCTCTTAAATAAAGAAAAGAAAAATGAGTAAATAACTTGCCCAGGCCATAGGAGAAAAGATTTAGGAGGTGCTATCCCAGTGTGGACACCCTTATGCCTGCTGGAGAGAAAGAGGACCTATAAATCTCCCTATGTGCAACAGTCTGACATCCTTTCCTGAGTTTCTAATTCCAGAGACCCAGTTCAGGGTATCAAGATCACTGGGTGGCACAATGGTTAAATGCTCAGCTATCAACCAAAAGGTTAGTTGTTCCGGTCCACTCAGAGGTTCTCAGGGAGAAAGATCAGACAGTCACATGGGATTACTGTGAGTCAAAATCGACTTGACACCACCTATCAACAATGAGAACACTATTCTAAGGGGTGATGGTCGAATACTCCTCATAGTTCCAAGGAAGAAAGAATTAATGATCTATTTCCATAAAAAGTAATAATGATGTGTAAATTATTAAGTGTTCATGGGGGAGGGGGAGTAGGGAGGGAGGGGAAATATGGGGAGCTGGTACTGGAGGCCTAAATGGAGGGAGGATGTTTTGGGAGTTGATGAGGGCAACAGATGTGCAAATGTGGTATGCATACACTTGATGTGTGCATTGATCATGATGGGAGTTGTACAATCGCCCAAGAAAATGATTTATTTTAAAAATTTATAGCCAAGAAAGCCCTGTGGAAGAGTTCCATTAGGTAACACTTGAGGTTACCAAAGTCGAAATCAGCAGCAATGGATATAGTTTTATTGTTGCTCTTTGGGTCCAGAAGGGGACTATCTGGTTTCCTCTCAGAAGGACCACATGGAAGGCATGATAAACCCAGGTGCAGTATAGCACTGAGGAACCA
>PVJH01010624.1:0-72882 GCA_004026705.1 Nesogale talazaci | reverse complement strand
TTCTTCCAACTACCACAGGCAGTAGGTCATCTTCTCCCTGCCTAGGCATCTGGAGCCTTCCTCACTTTCTGCTCAGGACTGGATTTTTCAGTAGCATGATTTCTTATTGTTGGGGAACAGACAATGCAAATATTACCATGAGAGAAAGGGGAAAGCTTGTTTTAGAACATCAAATTGTGCTTCCTGTGGAAGGAAACATGAAATAGATTACTGTGACGGCTTAGCTTGCAAGGAAGTTAGCATCATTATGATAGCAATGACATCAGAATCAGAAGGGTTACTTGACATGCGTGCAGTCCAATAGACGTATTTTGTTAGAATTGAACATTGCCAACTTCAATGTAGATCAGATCATAGTTTGCTATGTGGAAGTACTTTGAATAGTAAATAATGAAAGAGAACATCCATAAGTTAACATCTGAAAATGATAGCACTGACCAAACGATGTGCTTTATCATTGTATGTAGCACAGGATGTGCGTTAGACCAGATGGACTAGAGAAACCCATCCAGTGATATGCTTATATGTGTAAGAAAGAGCTTTGTATCAAGAACTAATTATATTTCAAGAAAGCATTCCAGCCCAGCCCAACACAGATCCATAAGTCCTACATTCGTCCTTCTTTTAATCCACACAGTCACATGTTGTAGAATGCAGAAATATCATATGCCGGTGACTCCAAAATCCTCTGGAAAACTTGCTAAATTACATATTCTGACTCAGGCCTTCTAAATTGGGGCTTCGCATTTGGAGTCTCTAGCCTCTTTTCTGATAATCAAGGATCTAGATCAACTTGATAATTAGGAGAATATCACGTTGGTTCTCCAGAAAGTTAATATAATGCCAATGCAGAAGAAACCTGGGTCTCAATGCTAATCCATTCTGGAAGGAGCAAGAAGATGTGATGCAGTTGAGTTCTGAAATTGGAGGGATTTACGTATGATCTCTCTGGAGTACAGACAGCATGCAATGTGAAAAAGTAACAATGTGTAAATTATTAAGGGTTCATGGGGGAGAGGGAGGAAGGGGAAATATGGGAAGCTGGTACTGGGAACCTAAGCAGAAGGAGGATATTTTGTGGGTGATGATGGCAAAGGTGTGCAAATATGGTATGCATACATTTGACCTGTGTGTTGATCATAATGGGAGTTATGTGGACCCCCCAATGGAATGATTTTAAAAAGAAGGGGGAAAGAGGAGCTTACACCAAGCGCTCAAGTAGAAAATATTTGGAAATGAAGATGGCACCATGTGTATAAATATGTTTTGATAAAAATGATCTATTAATGTTATAAGAGTTGTAACAACCCCCAATAAAATTATTGGGGAGGATAAGAAAGAACTAAAAATGGATTAATTTGTTCTTGATCACCATGTTTTACCATAACCTTGCCTTTTTATACAAAACACTATATAGAAATAAAAAAGTAAATAAGTTCAGAGTTAAGTAAAATAATTTAAATAAAAACACAACATTAATAAAGGTTGTAGCAGTTATAGTATGGCCCATACCTTGAGATGGATGAAGATCTAGATCTGTGGGCACAGGTATGAAGAGGAGTTAAAGAGACATTGTTTGGAAGGGGAATTCCCTTCCATAAAATCAACTGGTAGCTGTTTGTTTGTTTGTTTGTTTGTTTTTGGCACCTGCTTTTCAGGAGTGTTTTTCCTTCTCTTCCTTTCTTCACTAAGATCTGGCTGGCATTCTCTTTAAAAAATCTGTCTAAAATGGTTAACTGTTTTCTGAATGAGTTTACTAAATTATCACCAACAATATTGATAGCACAATTAACCAGTACTTTATCATGATGACTCTTTAAAAAAAAAAAAAAAAAACTCCTTCTCAGGACCCAAGTTTTTTTGTTTTTTTTTTAATCTAAAAGCAGTGCAAAAATCCACAAAAAGTTAGAAAAGTATAACAAGACTCTTGGGACACAGTCATAAACCACACGTACTAGCAACACTAACTAATGCCCAGAAACAGGAACAGCTTTTGTTTACAAAAATCACTTGCATCAGGTCAGATTTAAATGTTTTGTTCAATGCAAAATTTTATTGAAATTTTGCATTGAAATCCAATTATGTTGAGTATTGATGCAGTTGATTATTGGGGTTCGACTGTATATTTCATTGGACAGAGTATGTCTAAGCCTAACTGTATTTGTTAGACAATTGGATGGTAAATTAGGGGGGAGGGGGGAGCAGATAAACCATTTGAAAATTTAAGATGCAGTCACACAAGAAAACTATTGTGCTTAAATGTTTACAATAATTTCATTATTCTTTCTAGAATAAAAGGATGCTATTCTTTACATCTTAAGAAGAGCCGTGACATTTGATGATCCTTTTTGGATTTAAGGACTAAGCACATTAAATTTAGAAATAAGAGGTGATTTGGGAAACTACAAGCCTCAGGTGGGGCTCAAAGAATACAAGGCTCTATGGCAAGTTAAGGCTCCAGGACAAGCTCTCCTGAAATTCACGACATATAACCAACCTATCTCGTTTTGGGAAATATCTTATTTGGGGAAACAATATTCTGTCAGTTTCTCTGATTCACGTAGTATCAGCATAGACCAACAGAATTTTGGAAAAAGTTTATGTCTTCCAGGGTTTAGAAAGAAATACTGTATTAAAGGCATCTTCGAATAAGTTATTGAGCCCCATTAAAAGACTGAACAACTGACTGGGCACTGTTTATGTGATCTGATATTCTTAATATAAGCAGGGTATTAATAAGCTACACTGAGTCATAAAGTCACAGAAGCACAGCAAAAGTTAATGTTAAGTTAAAAATCACATTTAGAATTAAATTGAAGCATGTCTAGAAGGCACCAGAAAATTACGTAAACAAATAATTATTTTTGCCACTTAATATATGAAGGGGCTTCAATTTTTTATGGAGAAATGTAATAAAAAGAAATAGGATTTTTCACAAACAATTTGAAGGCCTCTTGTGGCAGTCATGTGCTTACGTTAATTTTATGATTGAAATGTAGGGTGGAGTCTAGCCTGTTAATATGGAGATAGGCATTGAGTAGCCAATGAGGCTTCTATATGTGCATGGCTTTCTCCTGAGACTTCTGGGAAATCTCACGATATTTCCCTCGGGAAGATGAGAAGTTATCTTCCCCAGTTGTTGGGAGTTAGTCTCAGAGGCGATGAGTCACGAAAAAGACAAGATGGCAGCATCCGATAAGCTGGAGAAGCCGGTAGAGACCACACAGCTTTGCCCTGATGGAGCCAGACCTCTGAAGCTGGAGCAGCACGCTATTGATGGACCCTGAGCCCAGGAAGCCAGGAGCCATGGGGAGACGTGTGCCAGCATCAGAATACTGCACCCACTAACCTGTGACTTCATGAGTTGGAAGGAGACTTTGTAGACTGATTTCAGGCATATGGGTTAATATCAGACTTACAACTTTGTACTGGACTGGATTGGGATGTTTTCTTAATGTCTTATTTCTCTTATCTATAAGCCCTTTCCTTATATTGACATGCGTGTCCTTAATTTGTTCCTCTAGTCTACCCGGACTAACACACCTCTCAAACAGCTAACAACTTTCAACATCTACATGACTCAGGGCTTGAAAAAGCCGGTATGATAATTTGGTGCAAGCCAGGAATAGACTGCCCACTGTAGGATTATGTTTATGGATATCATAACAGGGTTCCTCAAACTATGACCTGGATGTCACAAGCGGCCCACCAAGGGCATTTATCCAGCCATCCTCCAGGTGTTTTTCCTGCCACTGCTATCCTGCTTAGCCACCAACTAATCCAGCGTCCGCAGTGAATTGTTCATAGTTTTCTTTTTTAAACTATAGTCTGGCCCTCCAACTGTCTGAAGGACAGTATACTGGCCCCTTGCTTTAAAAGTTTGAGGAACCCTAACTCTGCTCTTCCACTTTGTAAAGCGCTGTGCAGTCACCAATGAAATTCAATCAAAGAAATGTAATTAAATAAATTAATGAAGTAATAATTATAGATCATAATACCTGAAAAAGAATACCAGGGTAAATGATATTTATACACTTAGTTGAAGAGAAATTTAGGCTTCCCTGAAAGAGAGAGGAAAGAGGAAAAACATCGAGAACCAGAAAGGTTGAAGGAGATGTTAGATTGATAAGGAGAAAATACAAAATGAATGTGCCCATTGTTTGCATCTAATCCTTGATTGATATATAGATAATTGATATTTTTTCACAATCACACCTTTTACTTGTCAACATTATGTCTGAATTTTAAAAAGGTGCTTGAGCCGGTGGCTCATTGCCATCAGCTCATTCCACTTTGCACCTGTCTCATCTCCAGTAGTCTTTCCAGAACTCCCACCTTCTCCAGGAAGCTCCATGAGTTTTCCCAATTCAAACTTGGGCTTTTTCAGCATCTTTACTTTCCTGACAAACACATCGTGGAGAGGATAAATAGACTGGCCAGCCTTTTCTAGGTCTTTCCCAGTGCTGTCTGGAATCATGTTATTGACCACTTCTCTCAAGCCATTTTTCTGCGCCTCTCGGGTCATGATTTCCATCATTTTCTTTCAGATTTGGCATACCTGCTGGTGCTGAGCATAAGAAGTCTTCCGGATCTGATTATTGTGTTTTTCAGTAAAACCAACCCAGAACAGATGAAGTAGATATCCATCGATAGCCTGGACATCAATAGCTTCGATCATGGCCTGCCATTTTTTGGAGCACATCTTGTCCTGTGTAAGATCCATGCCATGGACATTGGTCAGGCAGTTTTTGACCTGAACATTCTCAGTAATTAACCTAAATTTTCTAAGGGCGACCTCATCATTTTGCAGATCTGCGAGGATCACTTCAAAACTTGAACCTTGAGACTATCAGATGCAATTTTGGTTCCTTGAGTCCTGGTGACTAGAGTTTTCCCCATGTTGAACATAGCTGGTGCTTTCACGTCATACCAATCTTTCTTAGAAAATGGAGCAGCCACTTTCTTCTGAGTTCCTTTTTCACCACCGTTTGTAAGGTGCTTGTTCTTGTCAACCGCCATGTAGTTATATACCTTGTTTCAATGTACTTATCAAACTTCCAATATAAATGTTTTAAAATAGTGTACATTGATAAAAAATTAAAATCAAATAGAATATTACCTATGGAGCAACAAGGAATCAAACACATTTTATTTGTCCCCTAAATTTACTGAGAACTTAAGCAGCTGTATTGTAATGCAAAGGAGATTATCAGTATAATTTTGAGTGGATATTTTCAGAAGCACTTATTGACTGTCAATATTGTTTACAATTACACCAAACACTGTCATGGTGCTCTTGATACACTGCAAGGCAAGGACAAATAAAGAGCTTTCAGAAAAGACAGTAATGGAAGTAAATCAAATCCTAGTAGTAGCTTCTTTAACGCTTTCAATGGTTCTCCAAGATCAATGAAAGTAATAAACATTTACAAATGTTGTCTTTTAAAAAATATCTTCTATCCTTTTCTTTGATCCTGGTACAAGTTTGAAATAGAATTATTAAATCTACTTGAGGTAGCATTTCTATCAGAATTTAGGAAACTTATTAATAGCTACTATTGGTGTTATTAATGACTAATGTGAAAATGCACATAATATATTTGCATAAATTAATATGTACTTCCAGCACACTGAAAAAATAAAAGCAGGCTTTATATTTCATGGCTATCACCAGTTTGCAAAAATTAAAATGGGCTTTATATTTCATGGCTATCACCAGTTTGCATGAAATAAGTAAAACTTTATTAAGCTAAATGTAATCATGAAATATAAAAAATGGTTCAGTGTTCTAAAATATTTTGAAATTTGTATTGGAAACTGCTTATTTCTTCAGTCACACAGAATGAAAGTAACCTCCCTGCATTAATAAAGTATTCTAAGATGAGATTGCTAAAATCAGAAAAATGTGAAGGATGTAAAATTTAATTATTTATATGCATAGTGCTTTGTGAACTGGAAAATATTTCATGTACTGGGTAGCACCTTCCTGTTTTAATAATCCTGTGAAAATTTGCACACATTTACTATACAAAAATATATTTTGATATGGTAATTTAAATCATTTATTTCACTAGCAGATACAAGAGAGGCAGCTGCATGAAAAGCTGGGTGGAGCTTTTGTGGTATGCATTGTTCCTGCTGAGGAGTATCCAGCAACTCGCTGTGAGTTAGTGCACCTACTGGCATCTGGTCACAGTGAATTTTCTGTGAAAGCAGTTTCTTTCACTTGAACCTTGTTTTGTGTGATTACCGATTGAAGAGTACAGTGTGCAGCTGTGAAATTTTGTTTGTTGCCCGCTAAAAATGCTTATTTTAAAAAAGTGAAATGTTGCTTGATGACAGCTCTCTCATTCTGAACATCCTTCAACTAACTTCGCAAACGGATGAAAATGTTGTCTGTAGTGAATTTTGGAGTTTGTTCTACCAGGTAAGACTGTGCTCAAGTTTTCTATTTAGAGGTTCTGAAAAGATAGCTTAACACTGTTTGACAAAAAGTCCTGATTTGTGGCAGATAAGGAGTTTTGCCACCATGACAATGCACCTGCTCATGCAGCTATCTCAGTGTGCCAGATTTTGGCAAAATAGCATGCCTTTCTTGCCCCATTCATCTTACTAACCTGACTTCACTCTGTGTGACTTTTTTTTCCCCCACGAATGAACAAATAAAAGGACAGTGATTTGATGATGCACAAATGGTGAAGAAACAAATTAGGGAGGAACTGTCAGCCATCCAAACAGATGAGTTTGAAAAAAATTTTCCAACACTATTGTCTATATCTGCAGAGATCAAAGCAGATGCTCCAGAAACTCACACAGAACCGAGTTGTATTATTAGACACTGGAGCAAGAGATTTCAAAATTTAAGGAACAGGGACTGCGGCCCACTGAGATGGAGGTTCAATTCCCGCTCAAAGGAGCAAAGGCTGGGCCTCCTACTCCCACCACCAGGGCAGTGATGCCTAAAAAAAAAAAAATAAAAAAAATAAAAATATTTAAGGAACGTCATTCTATGTTGGATATTAATGCTTTGTTCACTGAAGTTAAACACTATCATTCCAAGTTGGTTAATATAAGAAAAGATAAACTGATGCTTCATGAAAAGACATCCAAGTTTTTTTTTAAAAAAGAGAGCACTAAAGTTTCAGCAGAAAAGACAAAGAAGAGTTAGAAAAAGAACAGCAACAAGAGAAGAAATTTGAAAGAGAAAAACAGTTAAGTGCCAAACAAGCTAAAAGGACATGAAAAGTCAACTGCCACTTTATGCACGTCCCGTGTTTATCCCATTGTCTGTGGGTTTCAGATGACCTGGCCTGACCCACTCAAAAGATAACACAGATGGCTCACATGACATCTAGCTTATAGGCTGCTTCCTCAGATGGGCCACCCACAGATGGGCCCACTGTAGCTGCACACAGGAACCAACTGCGCAGCCAAGAGCCACTATGAAGTGCTGATGCTGGGTGGGGGCAGTGGTGGCGTCCTGATGGCCTCCCGCATGAAGAGGAAAGTGGGTGCAGAGAACGTGGCCACTGTTGAACCCAGCAAAAGGCATCTCTACCAGCCTATCTGCACTCTGGTGGGGGCTGTTTCCAAACAATTACCCTCCTCTGACCTTCCCACCTCAAGCGTGATTCCACGTGAAGTGGAATGGATCAAAGCGAAAGTGGTTGAACTTAACCCAGACAAGAACTGCACCCCCACAGACAACGGCAAGGAGAGCTCCGACTAATATCTTATTATTGCTCTTGGTATCCAGCTGAACTATGAGAAGATTAAAGGCCTACCAGAAGATTTTGCTCATCCCCAAATAGGGTCCAATTATTCAGTCAAGACAGTAGAGAAGTCATGGAAAGCTCTGCAGGACTTCAAGGAAGGCAATGTCATATTTACCTTTCTAAATACTCCGGTGAAGTGTGCAGGAGTCCCACAGAAGCTCCTGGATGAGGGACCATGACTTAGGTCAACAGGTCAGGAAAGGCATGTTCTACAGTTGGGGGTGCAGATGGGTGGTGAGGAATGTATGGCAATTAACATATGGTGTCTGGACACTCTGAGAAGTGCCTGTCAGTTTTGAGTCCAGAACATCTGGTCTCACCGTTATCTTATCTGGCACCATCTCTTGTGGGTTACTTTTGGTCTTGTGGGAGGTGTTCTACCCTTGATGACCTGTTCCTGCCCAGATATTCCAACCTTTAAAGGATAAAAGGGGCATTGTGAGCTGATCTAACTACGTCCTGTTGACTTGGAGAATGATGAGGGATTACACGCCAGCATGCACTGGGTTGGATTCTGTAGGCAGGGAGCTATAAAGTTGCAAAAGAAACTGATTAACAGTTAGATTGGGTACGTATTCCATTTGTTCTTGAAGGAACTTAAAAAGATAAGGGGCTAAAAGTAACATCAAGCAAATTAATTCCAGTGGTTTTACCAAGGGCATGACTAAAGATATAGTGGGTTTTGAAATCAGGGGGTGGTTGTTGCATTTACCCCAGTAGTGAATTTTAATTTCTTTGTTTTTTAGCACTTTGACTTACTAAGAAGAAAGATACATGTACTTTCTTTGTCAGCTTGTTACAACTCTAAAGCATGACAGTTTTGACAGGATCCCTGTGACAAGGATGTAGGCTATCACTGTAAGGATGTGAGAGACTCTGATGTGGAGTGTATTAATAGCTCGTGTTGTCCGTTAAAGTTTTGTATTTGGAGCATGCTGTACTCTAATGCTTTACTGGAAATTTCTACTGCTTCCAGGGAGGAGGCAAAGCTAATGTTTACTAAGGCAAGTAGGAATTCAGTGAGGCTTTGCCTTACTATCCCTAATTTATTATCATAATAACAACACTCTTGAATTGTTGCTGCAGGGAGGCTAGAGAGAGTGAATGGCAAGAATAGGAATGCTGCTTTTTTTCTACCTTTGGGTGGTGTGGTAGTCACCTAATCTGGTGTCAATTTGAGGATTAATCGTGTAGGGGTAGAGTCTGATCTGTCAATCTGGAGATGGCCAATGCGATTTCTGTGTGGGCATGGCTTTCTCCTGAGAATTCTGGGAAATTCAGCTGTATTTCCCCCTTGGAGGTGAGAGACTCACTCCTCACTCCCTTGGAGATTCTCTACTGACAAGATGTAAGGCTGACTTCCTGTGAGACATTCCAGAGGATGGGTTTATCCTGATGGAACCAGATCTGTAAGTCTGAAAAGCCACATAGAGACTCCTGTGCTGAGATGCTTGAGAAGCCACAGAGAAGCCCCTGTCTGCACTGAGCTACTTCTACCACGACAGGATACACAAGACTCTGCACCCACTGTTCTGTTGTAGTTCTGGTGTGAGTGCATGTGCTTCATGAACATGTAGAGGACTTTATAGATTGGTATCACACATATGGTCTAATATTGGATTTATAACCTTGGGCTGGGATGTTTTCTCAATGTTCAATTGCTCTTGTATATAAACCTCTATCTTATATGCATATGAGTGTCTATGGATTTGTTTCTCTGGTCTATCTGGACTAACACAGGCAGGAAGTAACTATGTTAATTCATAATCACCACATAGGAGGAGCTGAAAAACTATATATAGTAAGTGCAAAACAAGGTCCTTCTGTGGAAAAATGTACACATATAGTTATTTGATCAGCTGAAGTTAGGGTTGGAAGTGTTTTATGATGTGGCATCTATTAAAAGTAAACCCTGAGCAGTGGGGGTAAGGCACAGGCTTGAATAGATAATAGCAGAATGAAATAATGCTGTCTTGGAGGGAGAGAGAAGTTAAGAAGTTGGGAATTACTGGGTGCTTGGGGAAACAACTTCATTAATGAGGCAAAGATCCTGGACCAAGTGATAAGTGTTGCTTGGCTTTTTTACTAGCAACAAGGAAGGGTTGTAGGGCCAGTTTCACCAGGTCATGTGAAAGGAGCCGAGGTACTCTGAGACCTGAAGTGTAAGGTGTAAGGAGGCCCTTACCATATTTTAAATGTTTTCTTTCTAACAGAGGGAGCAGGCATGAAGGGATTATAAGGATGGAATGTATAAAGGGCCAGTACACCTGGGGTATGTAGACTTACCATGAATATCCATGTCCCAAGATTGAGGAAGGACTGTGTAGCCCTGAAAATGAAGGCAGGTGAGAAAAGACAGCCTCTGTGTGAGTAATAAATTTATTCGCCCAATACTTTGAGCAATTACTTAGACTTGGTGAAGGTGGTGGGGGTTCTAGTTAGGGTCTCTCTGTCTTTGGTCAATCCCAGTAGGGCCAAAGCAGGTCAAGAACAGTCTCCCTGCATGAAGATGCAAAGTCCCTGTCATTTTTCAAAGGACAGTAGGATGTCCAGTGTCTGTTTTGACCACATTCTGGGCAGGATTGAGTTGGAGCTTGAGGACTAGGGTGTTTCTTGAGCAGTGCCCTTCTTATTTGTACTTGAAGCCGGCGCCAGGTGGTGCTCTTGGTTTCCATACACCCTGGCCCAGTGCTGCCCATTTGGGGCTGTGTGGGATTGCCAGCCATAGGGCTGCTACTAAGGCTTGGGTTTGAAAATGTACCCTCTGCTGGAAGCAGGCACCATGGGCTGACTGGCCGCTCCTCATGAGTGTTAACAACCTTGAATGCCATAGTCACTAAATCTCAGGCTGCGATCCAAAGGCTTTTTTTCTGCCTCTTCAAGCTCTTTAATGTCTGTGGCTGACTAGATGCTCTACTAAGTGGGTAGTGAGGACCAGCTGGGGAAGCTGGAACAAAGGAGGTGTACTGGGTTAAATGGCTTTAAAAAGTAGCTGGATTCTCATCAGGCTATTGAGTGATCTTTTTAAGTTTATTAAAATCGACCCCCATATGGGAAATGGCCTGACTCCCAGCTAGGACACATTGAAGCATTTTATTGCAGAGAGCACATCTGTCCCTACATGTTTGATTGTCAATTTGATAACTCCAACCAGGTTTTTCTTTAGGAACAGCTTAGGTCAGAGTTGGTCAAATGAATTTGGTCAGAGTGCAGCCGACCAGTGAGAAAAATATGTTTCCTCTTATCTGTGGTTAGGGTAGAGGAAAGGATGACAAAATATTATGCCAGGACAAATCATAAGTTCGAGTTAAATAATGAAAGTCATTAATATCAATCATTAGAAATGGAGTCTAAACACTTTTTATTCTGAAATAAATCGGTGAGAGAGAAGGGAACATGAACCCCAGCCACTTTCTGGAGCAACAAAGGAGAAGGGTATTTTGCAATTGTATGTGTTTGTTAACTGGCAGGATGAGTGCAAACCTGGACTCCTTCAGTGAGGCGGGTAGAAAGGGAGTAAAGAATGTGGGGGAGTTTGGGGTGGACAGAATAGGGAGTAGGGTGAGGAGAGGAGGCAAGGTGCTCTGGCAGGTCTGAAGAGTTGACATGAGAGGGGAGTGCAGAAGCCAGGGGAAAGGAGGAATTTTTTCTAGTCAAGAGGGCTAGGGAAGGGGAGTAGGAAATACAGAGAAAGTGACAGGAGTACAGAGTAAAGAAGGTCTGAACATACAAAACCTTGGACTACTTGTGAGTTCACTGGCAGAAATTATGAAGATCTCAGAGGATATTGAAATTAAAAGTGCAGAAGTCAGAAGTGTGGTGTGACGGTCGTGTGCTTATGTTAATTTTATAATTGAAATGTAGGGGTGGAGTCTGACCTGTTAATCTGGAGATAGCCATTGAGTAGCCGATGAAGCCTCTGTGTGGGCATGGCTTTCACCTGAGACTCCTGGAAAATCTCATGGTATTTCCCTCATGAAGATGAGAAGCTATCTTCCCCAGTTGTTGGGAGTTAGTTTCAGAGACAATTAATCATGGACAAGAAAATGTGGCAGCGTTTGAGAAGCTGGAGGAGCCGGCGGAGAGGCCACACAGCTTTGCCCTGATGGAACCAGACCTCTGAAGCTGGAGCGGCCAGATGGAGACCTGTGTTAGCAATGAGTTGCTTCTGCTGTTGATGGACTCTGAGCCCTGGAGGCGAGGTACCCTGCCAGCACAGGGTCCCCAATGACCCAATGACCAATGACCAATGACCCAATGATTCTGCACCCAATGACCTCTGACTTCGTCAGTCGGAAGAATACTTTATAGATTGATTTCGGGGATATGGGTTAATACCAGACTTATGACTTTGAACTGGAATGGGCTGGGATGCTTTCTCTATGTCCCATTCCTTTTGTATATAAACCTTTTCCTTATACCTATATGTGTGTCTCTGAAATTTTGTTCCTCTAGTCTACACGGACTAACTCAGCTACTCAGTGGCTATCTCCAAATTTAACAGGCTATACCCCACCCCTACATTTCAATCATAAAATTCACATAAGCACAAGACTGCCACACCCCACTAGATGCTGTTAATGGACCCTGAGTCCTGGAAGCAAGGAGCCATGGGGAGACCCCCACCAAAGCTGGTACTCTGCACCCACTGACCTGTGAGTTTGTGAGTCAGAAGGAGACATTATAGACTGGTATCAGGCAAAAGGGCTAATATCGGACTTAGAACTTTGAACTGGACTGGGTTGGGATGCTTTTTCAGTGTTCCAATCCTTTTGTATATAAACCTTACCCTTATATCCACGTGTGTGTCTATGAATTTGTTTTTCTAGTCTACCTGGACTAACATATGGTGGGTGATTAAAGTTAATACTTTTTGGAGTTTTGTGACCCCCTCCCTCCTGTCCATCTCAGGGTGGGGACTAGGATTTGGTCTTCTGGCAAGCCGGGGATTTATGTACCACTTCTCCAACAGGGAGAGGTCTATCAGGGAGGGACCTGACTCACCCGTCTGCTCCTGCAACCTTGTGGAGTGAACAGACAAGATGAGTGATGGTGGCTGCAGGTGTTGCCTCAGAATTGGCTGAGAGAGAAGAGAGAGAGAGAGAGATTGAGACTCCAGGGAGTCTGAAGGATTTGGTTGCTGGAAGGGGCTGGCATTCAGAGGCCAAACCTCCTCAGTCTTTGGAAGTTGAGGGGGTAATGGGTGGAGGTGTTGGTGGGGATCACCCAGATTATGGAGGAGGCCATACTGGGGACACAATTAAGGAGTCAGTGGGCAGGAAGAAAGATGAGGGAGAGTGCTATGAAGGGTCTGATTAAAAGAGTGTTTGGCTAAGAGAACGTGCGCAGGGTGACATGTAGCAGAGAAAGACAAGAGTGAAGAAAGAAAAAGACCTGGGCATAAGGGATTTCTGACTACATGTGGACTTGCCAACAAAAATTCTCAATATCATGGTGAATGTTAAAAATCAAACAATCAGAAACTGTCTGGTAATGCTGAGGGCTTCGGGATCAGAGTTGCAGACCCAGGGGAGACTCCTGGACTCTCTGGAACAGGAAGGTTCCCTGGTGAAGGTCTGCGGCTTTGTTCCAGCAGACCTTGGATCAGCGAGAGGCACAACTGACAGCTGAGGAGGGGAAGAGGTTTTATGACCAATAAAATGGAGCTTGGTCAGAGCCCTTTGTTCAGAGTGGGGAAAGGAGGAAGTAGGAAAGTTTTAGAGTAGTTCTGGGAGCAGGCATTCCAAAACACAAGAACAGGTGGAAAGAACTCAGACACACCCTCTATGCTTTAGTCTCATCTGAAGGTGCAATGACTGCCAGACTCAGAGGCAAGGAGTCCTGTTATCATCAGACATCCCAGAAAGAAAATGCAGAGACACAAGGCTAGAGGCTACATGAGAGATGTTAGACACAGAAAATAAAATGGACATGAGAATCTAACCTTTTGTCACACCCCTTTTGGGGAAAGGCAGTTATTTCTGGCACCTCTTGCTACTGGGATAGCAGAATTGTTGTAATAAATGAACAAAGATGCAGAGGAACAAGAAGCACGTGGAATGAACCTGTAAGAAAGCAGAAGGCTATAAGTCACTCAGACATATTGCAAAGAACTGAACTGTGTCCACTCTTTTTATTCATGTTCAAATTGGGGAATATGTGACTGGTTGCATTTACTCAGAATATTTTTAAGTTTTTATAAGTAACTTTCTTAAAACAATATTATCTAACAACACAGTCTATAAAGCAAAGAAAAGGGACCAAACAAACTCCAGGATAAATGCACTCAAGGAATGTTTGCATTTTCTTCAGAATCAACTTGGACCTGTGTGCATATTATGCTGACCTGAATGTGTATCCTTAAATCTTAATTTGTATACAAGTTCTAACCTTACTCTGGCTACACAGGAAACCCCCTGCAGTGATGCAAAAAAACCCCAAAAAACATGGGACCCTATGTTCCCATGTGAGTTTACTGGTTCTCAGTATCTGGAAAGACAAACAAGACAGAAGAATATATACATAAGAGAGATACTGACCCAAAATCACCCACCCAGACAGACTTCAGAGGTTCAAGAAGAGAGGAGGGGTGAGCTTCATCCCAACTGAAGGTCCTGGTCCCTACTTCTTCTGGGTTTGGCACCAAATGTAAAGGTGAAACTGCAGCACAGAGAGACGGACAGAGGCAGCTGACAGGACAAAGGAAAGCACTGACAGAGATAGATTTATTGGGGGTGGGGGAAATCTCCCGGATGAGGTTGCAGGACCTAGTCCAACAGGTCAGAAAAGTTGTGCTCAGCAGTTAAGGGACACAGAAGGGTGGTAAGGAATGTATGGCAATTGGCAAATAGGGTCTGGACACTCTGAGAATTGCTTGTCGACTCCGTGTGTCTTTCTTTTAACTGAGAGAATCTGGTCTCATTGGTTATTTTATCTGGGCCCATCTGTTGAGGCTTGCTTTTGATTGTTGGGAGGTGTTCAGCCCTTGCTGTGCTATTTCCACGCAGAATTTACCTTTAATTAGGGGAATTGCTTGCCCCCTAAAGGTCTATGAGCTTTGGTTAGAAATAAAGGGCTCTCCTCCCTGATTCCCTCCCTGCATTTCCCTCCTTTTCCAATTCTCTCCTTCTGCACTCTCTGCCCGCAGATCTGGCTATTGAGGTCATGGCCATCCAGGAGGTGAGCATATTACCATGAACTGTGCCTGGCTTCTTTATTTTACTCTCTCCTATTATTCTCTATGACTTTTTTTATAATCTATATATAACTCAACCATATAATTGTGCCTATGAAACCTGTGATAAGTTCTGGGGGGGCTCGCCTCTTCCCCCAAAAGGTATAATAAAATACTGAGGCTTTTGGATTTTTATGGATTAAAAGTTTATAACTTATTATAATAAATACAGACTTTAAACTAGCCATCAATAATTTATCCATAAAATGAGCATATTTCTATAAAGATCACATTTAAATCCTTATATCAAAAATAAGGACATTAAATATCAAAAGTAGCATCTCCCTATATAGAACTTACAAGATATATTTAAAATAAAGATGTGGTAAAGTAATACTTTTAATAAATGTATTAGAACTTAAATTTCAAACACTAATTTATAAAGCCAAAAGTCCATTTTAGACTCCACATAAACTCAGCCTCCACTTCTTTTTTTCAATTATCTCAAAAGACTTAAAAACTATGGCTAAGTGTTTCAGTAGATTCTTCCTCTGAATTTGGTAGAATAGCCCTTATTTGGTATCTATTTTTAGTCTGGAAATTGTAGAAATCTATTCAATTTGGGTGACACTGCTAGCGTTTGAAATACTATTGATATAGCTTCTGATAGGTAGATAGAATAGCGAAAGGAGCTGGGCGTCCATTTGGGGCCAAATGAAGCGGTGACACATTGTGCATGTCCCAAGATCTGGGCTTCTGAAGAAAATGCTGCAATTGGATTGATTCAACTGTGTCAAGTGGTTATGATTCAACCAATAAAGTTGGCCAGAGTCGTCAGCCAAACCCTTCACTAAAAGCTTGAAAAAGAAGTGCCATTAGCCAATTGTTCTCTGTTAAGCAACTTCCCAGCTGGCAAATGTATGTATGAGATTTTCTAATGACTGAACCAAACCTAAAACATCTTTAATCTTCATAAAACTTGTTTGAATGACAAACCAGGTTTTGGCCTAAATTCTTTTTTGGCTGGAGCCAAAGGACCAAGGTATTGAAGAGACTTAACATTTCCATCATCACAGCAACACACAAGCCACCGCAGTCAACAAACTGACAGACAGTGGTGGGTGTGGGACAGTGCTGCTTTCCTTTCTGTTGTTGGTGGATAAGAGTCTTTGTGGGTAGGAGCTTACTTGAAGGCAAATAGCAATAACAACAATTTCTTTCTGCTCACTGATTGGCAAGGTAAACAGTTTTTTTCTTCAGATAGAGTATGTTTAAATGTAGCTTGCACTGGCCTCTGGTCAGCCCAGAGGGGCAATCTGCCCCCACGATTCAGGCTTTATCAGGGCGGGCCCCTGATTGAAATTGGGCAGTAAGGTTAAGAAGTTATGGTTCACACCCCCAACAAGTTGGTAAGAGAGTTTCAGGTCCAGTGCTGTGAATTTTTACATCTGCAATAGTGCATGCATCCCGACTCCTGTTCCGCTTCTTCCATATCCTGCCTGGCTCAGTAATAAGTTGATCTGTCACTAGTCATGTTTTGCGATGAATTTCCATTCTTTTGCTTACTTTATGATTTTAGCAACATAGCTGTGAATCTTTTTGACGTCATTAGACCCCCATTCTCTGGATGATTTGTCTAATTTTGTCTTGTTTGAGGTTTAATAAAGGGGTATTATAAACTACTCTTAATTTTTTGGAAGTAAGAGGGGGGTGAAGAAAACAACAAAAAATGTCCTAGCTACAGATTGAAGAAATTAGCTGTTCTGAAACATGCCAAACAGATGTCTCTAAAATTATGGGGGGAAATGCACACACATGAAATGGAAGTCTAGGAATTCAGGTTACTTATCTGCTATCTAGAGGTAGGACAATTGAAAATCTACAACTGAGGGGAACAAACTCCGCTACCACCAGAAGATGGGGCATGAAGTAACTTACCAGCCCTGTCATACATTGTGGTGAGGGTATTAATTTCCTAATTATTTTTAAGGGTCCTTGCTGGATTGCACTTTCTCTCATTTGCCTGATTCATTCTTTGTAAAGAGAGTAAAATCCAAGGAGAAGGAAGTCTCAGATTTTGGGATTCCCACACTAACCTCTATGGTACTCTGACTGGCATGCATGCTTACCTCTCTGCTTTGGACTGAGCAAACATCAGAATACACTGTGTTTACTCCTTCCTGGGATTTTCTCTCCTGTTTATGTTTGAATAAGTCTCAACTTCTCCCATTCTCTTTTCATTTCCCTATCTCCTTTTCCCTCTCTCTTACTTTTCTCTCCTCCCTCCCCATTCTGTCTTTACTGCCCCCTCCACTCTTATGAAGTGTGTGGCCCTTGGGTTAGATACTAAAGAATCACACCTAGTTACTTGTCATAAGAACTAGGCATGACTAGTAATAAGTAATGATACATAAGAATACTTCTAGCCAATCTTTACTAAGGAGACCTTTCCTCCTTTTGTTCCAGGAATTTGGATATTTCCATGTGAATGGAAACCTTTGCAGAAATTTCAGGGACAAGATCCCAGATGTGTAGGACCCTCATAAGGAATTTCCCTCTTTAATAGTAAAAGTAATTTAATGACTCCTCTGCTGATGTTGATAGAGAGTGGTTTCCCAGTGCATTGCGTCTTCTTGTGCCTTAAATGCTTAAGAGAAAAATCAAGACACATGAGAAGGAATGGTACAACCCGGGGAATAACACTCACTGAGCACTTCTGTCTATAAGCAGCACACGTGGATCCTCCACAATGCGGTTGTTTCCTAGAATGTTGAGGGCTTCATGAGAGGTTGAGATGGAGCCGCAGGAGGGAGCTAGAGCTCATTTGAGGATGAAAGGTAAATATAGGCTTTATTGGAGGTAGGGAAGGACTTTGGGGAAGGGAAGAGACAGCAGAGAAAGGGAGATAAGAGTATCTTGAGCTCCTGGGTGGTCCTGAGGCCCGAGAGTTAGGCCAGGGAAGCCACGCCTGGCAGTGAGGTGGTGGGACATATATAGGGCTTGCACTAAGGATGTATGTACCGATAAGGGGAATGAGGCTTTCTTTGGGTGCAGCTGCAGGATATGAGTCAGGATATGGGTTTCTGAGTATATTTTGCCCTTTGGGGAGATACATTCTGTGAAATGCCAGAGGAAGGGTTTACACATTTCAGCAGGTTGTTCATCTCCTTCTTAGGCTGATACAAAGGGGCACGTGGAACTGCCTGGTTCAGGGGCTGCCTGATTTGACCCCAACCCAAACACTTTGTACTCTACTTCCTTGGTTCACAAGGTGTTCCCACCTCGACTTTGGAGCAATGGGGATCAGGGCCCCTCCTTCATATTTTTCATAAGTGTTCATACACTAAATTTTACTCCACAAGTATAGTCCATTATATTTATAGAAAATGCTCACCAAGATATTCAGGAATGTCAACTTTGTCAGGAGATCCACTGAGTTTAGGGGAAACTAGTATTCGGTTACTGACTATGGCCTGTTACTTAGGCCTGTCCCACTTACTCAAGGTCAGACTCTGCACTGAGGATGGAAGGGGCCCTTCAGGACTCTTCAGTGGACAACCGATGAAGGAAGTGAAGAGGAGCCTTCTCTAAGAACAAGGACATTGGAGGAAGAGAGCAGGCTATACTGTAAAACTAATTAATGCTGGAAACATGGTTTTAAGCAGGCTGCGCTCTCTAAAAGATATGCAACATGGCCAAAGGAAAAGGGATCACTTGGCTTATCCCATGTGGACAAAAAGCCCCAATATTAGGAAGCACCCTTGGAATATATCCTTAAGATTTGAGATTGATTCCTGTGTTAGATAGGGTTCTATAGAGAAACGAAACAAAGACAGTAGTAATTCTCTTTATATATTTATATAGATAGAAAGATATATAAGATAAGAAATAAACAGTTAACTAATCTATAAAGCAGTATAAATGGATTGGTGCAACTCATTTGTGTGAGACACTAGTAGACTGGTAGCCCTTGGAGTCTTTAGGTGTGCCCAGTAGTCTTCTGTAGAGCAATTCAGGCTGTCTGGCTACAAGCAGCAAACAGTAAAGCAGGTCACCAACAGTCAGTCGGATGACAGAGCTAAACAGTCCCCAGTTCAAGAGATGTATATTCCAGGAGTGTGGCGAAGCATGGCTTGAAGGATCCACAACTCACAGCAACACAGTCCACTGATTAGGTGTCCCACAGGTAGTGTCACTTGGAGATCGAGGCACTGGACCAGCAAAGCAGTCGGATGATCCAAAGATCCAAGAGCAAGAGGGCAAGGACAGGGCTTGCTGAGCCATTTCCATCTCTGCCCTTCAATTGATCTTATGTGTGTTCATTGATCATGTTGTCACAACAGACCTACCTGTCTTCTTTGGCTATGTTGGCACAACAAGCTTACCTATCACAATCCCCACATCTTTGATTAGTATTTTCTTCATTATGAATCCAGGAAAAAGTAGAGGATGGAAAAGTTTAACTGAGCCTTAGAATTCTAGGCTAAATCATAATACAATTGGACCTACTTTGGAGGAGACCAGGAAAATGGAAAGAAATTTCATATGTATAAGCCTTTGTGATATTTAGAATGAAACATGATTATACAGAAGTTGTGGGAAAGATTCTGCCCTCTTGAAAATTATAAATAAGATATTTGATCCCAAATGGATTTTTAAAAATTCCAGGTTTTCACTTATGATCTCAAAAAAATCTTGATATTGTTAGGCTGAGAGATAGTGACTCTATCCTATTCTTAGTTCTACTGAGTGTGTTAGTCCGAGTTGACCAGAGAAAACATTCCAGAGATACTCATATGTGTGCAAGACAGAGCAATTGACTATTGAGAAAACACAAATGTCCTGGCCCAGTCCAGATGAGGTCCAAAATCCCAATATTAGCCCATCTATCTGATACCAATCTAGAAAGTCCTCTTCAGACTCATGAAATACATGAATGATGCTGAATGCAGGAGGATCACAAGTCAGTGGGTAGGAAGTCTTCTGGATCCAGTGGCTTTGTAAGCATCTCAACACTGGAAATGGTCTCCATGTGGCTCCTCCAGTTCCCAGGGCAGCATCAGTGTTGGTCCATGTGGCTTCTCCTCAGGGATGTTTCTCAGGAAGCCAGCAGTGTGAGAGAAGAATGTCTCCTGCTTCTGAGAAGGAGAATAGTATTTCCCGGAATCCTCAGAAAAAGGCCATGCCTACCCAGAGGCCTCTTTGTCTATGACCCTTTGACAGACTAGACCTCACCCCTTCATTTGTAATCCTCTTAAGTCCCAAATTGACACCAGATTATGTCACAACTACACTTAGCTAAATAGGAATAAATACTATGGTATCAAAAAATAATATCTCTCTCCTACTGTAGCAATACTCCTTTAACTTCCTCTCTATGAATGCCTACAGGACAAGATGGAAAAGTGAGAGTCCAGGTCCCATTCACAAGATATACAAGGTATACAAGGTATACAAGACCTCATAAATATTAAAGGCAAGTTTCCCAGTTTCACAGATTACTCCAGAAAGCTTATATAAGAATAGAGGAAGATAACTTTAACCTTTGATTAATCCAGGAAATATGTTAATCAAATCTTCCTAGAGACCCAAAAATCTAAGAAGTTGAAGCCATTAAAAGAAAGACAGAGGCTTATGCCAACAAATGAAGTTATATATGCAACATAGCAATTGGCCACCAACAATAGAGGTCATACCTTTCGCAGGTCATCTTTGAACTAAGACATGAATATGAAAATGGTCAAGAGATCACACATTGTGCCTCTATAGGCAATAATTGGTACACAAAAGAAACCAATCATTGATAACAAACTGGTGGCCAGAGAATAAGGCTTTCAAAAAAAGCCCCATAGCATTTGCTACAAGATGTTGTAATAAAATATATGATGTAGTTCCTGAAGAAACTGCCATAAAAATATGTGGTCAAAGTAAGTTCATAACTCTGTTGACCCCAGGTAGCAAGAAGAAAGTATAGAAGTATAGAAGCTTTTTTTCCAGCATGGAAAAAATATTAACAACTCTTCCTCAGTGATTTATAATGAAGAACAGAAAGAGTGGAAGGGGGTATATTTTGAAAAGAGAGAAATGCGAAGAGAAGAGACATGGTCAATGATCAGGCAAGGGAAATGACCTCATGGTTCACTGACATGGAAGCCTAAGAAGGATCCCCTGGTAATTTTCACAAGTGTGAAAGATCTGATCACTGGAATGTTCTGAGTTAAGATTCTCAAGCAAGCAAGTTCCCTTCTGGCAACAACCTGGCCATTGGAGGAGACTGGTCCAATGGTCTGAGGGACTGACGAAGCCCTAACCTTCAGGTTGCTCCTGCTTAAAGGCATCATTATCCCAGGCATGGAACCAACAACAAGTCTCAATTTGACAAGAAGATCTATTAATTTTCTTTTGGACACAAGAGTCACATTCTGAGAACTGATCTCCTGTGTAAGATCTCTCTGTCCTAATAACACCATCATACAAGGAGTAGATGGTACACCTGGAATAAAGGTGTTCAGCACTATAGAGAACTGCCTCTATTATACCACCATGTTTGTGAACCAGTTTTTAGCTATGACTGAGACCCAACCCCATAGGTAGAAATATTGTAAATAAAAGCTTCACGAGTTTTCCCACTGAGGAATCTCTTTCTATTATGGCATTATTTGTTAAGAAAAGCTCGATTGAATGGAATACAAACTCAAGATCAGGAACTTGATTCTACAGAATGTATTAGAGTAATCCCTGGACAACCAGTTATAATGAGGTTAAAAGATCCGAGGAATCATCTCAATACAAGGCAAGACCCTAATATCTGGAGATTAGAAGAGAGCCAAGAAAAATGATCTGCCTTACTCATGGATTACTTGTAATCTGCAACTCTCATGCACCAACCCCATATTATCTGTTAAAAAGAAAGATGAAATTTATAGAATGATTCAAGACTTCATAGCTATCAATGGACAGTGACCACAATACATGCTGGTGTACGCAATTTCTACAATATTCTGTGGGCAAAAATCTTGTCATATCCAATAATGTTCAGTGTTAGGACTGAAAGATTCCTTCTTTTGTATACTACTAGACCCTGCATGTCAATTGTTATTTTTATTTAAATGGGAAGACACTCGTGGAGTTAAACATCAACTGAACCAGAATGTCTTCCTTCAGGGGTTTAAAGACAGAGGAAATTTATTTGGACACACCTTAGAAAAAGATATAAAAGATGTATCATTTGATGGAAGTCGTCAATTTATTTCATATGTAAATGACCCTCTTCTGTAGCTCCTCTACAGAAGAACTGATTTGTAAGCACGCAGCCCAAATCCTAGGTTTCCTGGAAAGTCAGGCATACAATAAAACACCAGTACTACACCTAAAGTATAATAATGAGGTCTTCTTTTGAACCCTGAAAAAAGAACTCTATCCTCACACAATGCACATAGTATTATAAGCCTTCCGGAGCCCACAACTGAAGAAAAACAGCTTTCTATGCATTTAGGATTGACAGGATGTGGCAAGGTATGTATTCCAATATAAAGACAAAGGGTCATGCTATTATATTAGACCTTTAAAAAAGTAAGCAGCAAGAGGGAACTGACTTCTGTTTTTTCAGACAATTGAAGATAACTCTCATTCAGGCACCAGTCTTGAATTTTCTGTATTTAGAAAACCAATTGAGTCATACATTATGGAAAAACAAAAAGTGGCCCTGTGGTAGGTAGGTTTGTTGTGCTAACAAGGCCAATGAATATAGGTAGGTTTGTTGTGACAACACGACCAATGAACACATGTGAGATTCATTGAAGGGCAGTGATATAAATGGCTTGGAAATCCTTGCCTTTCTCTCTCCTGCATCTTTAGATCAGTGCACAGCCAGCTGCCTTGTTTGTCCTGTGCCTCGATCTGTAAGCTATTCCACTCATGAGACACCTAATCTGTGGAGGGCATTTTTGTTAGTTGAGGTTCCTTCAAGCCCTGCTTCGACATGCTACTGGAATATACATCTCTTGAGTTGAGGAATATCAGACACTGTCATCCACATGACTGTTGGTGACCTGCCTTTCTGTTGGCTGTCTGTGGCCGAATAGCCTGAATTGCTCTACAGAGGACTGCCCAGAGCCCCTCAAGACTCCAAGGACTGCCAGTCTTCTAGCTGTCTCATACAAATGAGTTGTGCCAAGCCATGCATACTGCTTTATAAATGATTTCTTACATTAGATATCTTTATATCTATATGAATATATATAAGATTATTAATCTATCTATATAAATATATACAAAATTATTTGTGTCCTGGTTTTGTTTCTCTAGAGAACTCTGTCTAACACAGGCACTAAAAGTCTTCATAGACTGAGTCTATGCCAGTATATCAGACTTAAAGACCAATCACTACAAGACCTAAGTGAGGTTGGTTCTCAAAGTGATTTTTAAGAGACAGGGTATGCTAAGCAGGATATGCAGCAGTTCCCATCATGTTGTAGTGGAATCATACGCCTGCCTCCAGGAACCTCAGCTCAATGAACTGAACTCAATTAACCTTAAACTTGAGAAATTATAAGTTAAAAAGATATACTACATATAAAATATATTATATATATGTGTATATATATATATATATATATATATATATGGAGGTACACCCCAAAATGGAACTTGTTTTTTCAAAGTTAGGTATTTACAGGAGATTTTTTTGTATTTACAGTTTTTCATTAGACATACTTATCACTTTCAAAGTACTCTTCTTTACACTTAAGAAAATTTTCAAATCTGCAATTCCATTCTTGGAAACATTTTTCAACCTCTGTTTGGATGGCTGACCATACTACTCTTGTTTTTTTCTTCACCTTTTCTACATCATCAAATCCCCCTCCTTTCATGTCCCTCTTCCTTTGTGGAAACCCACAGAAGTTGCTCAGAGTGAGGGCTAATGAGCAAGATGTGTGGGGCAAGAGAAACATGCTGGATTTGGGCAAAAACTGGTAAACTGAGATAACTGCCTGTGCAGGTGCATTGTTGTGGTGGCAAAAATGGTCCCCCATCTACCACAAATCAGGTCATTTTCTTGTCACAGACTGCTATACAATCTTTTTGGAACCTCTAAGCAGAAATCTTGATTAACAGTCTGAGCTAGTGAAACAAACTCCAAGAGCACTGTCAATTGACATTTTCATCGATTCAGGAAGTAGAGACATGTACAGAACCAGGTTTGCATGTTTCACCACTTTTAAAATGAGAAAATCACTCTTACAATTGAATTTTTCCCGTAGTCCTGTCCTGTAAACTGTGTTCAACGTCACAACAGTTTCTGTGGCTTTTTTTTTCTGAGCAGGAAAAAAAATCACAGCTGCATGCTGTTCCCTTAAATTGGCCATCATGAAAAAATGATTTTCAAGCAAAGCTTCTTTTACAAAAATACTCACTGTGACCAGAGAGAACCTTCCCAAGTGCATTATCTCAGAGTGAATTGCTTTATGTTTATCTAGTCGGAAAAAATGTGTACTACAAAAGCTCTGCTTTGCCCAGTGCAATTCCAGTTTTGGGTGGTGCCTCCATACACACACACACACATATGCACACACACATACACATATACATACATATCATGCCAACTTTAAATATGTAAATTTTTTATTTCTAAATACACATATACAAAAAAATCAGTATTCAAATGCCAAACAGAGAGTCATACAGTATGTGCCCTGCATTTTATGGCTCTAGAAATAGCACTACAGCTCCAAGAAATAGCAGCAATAGACTGCAAGGGACATCAAATGGAAGCAAATGAGATTTCCCATGGAAACAATTTTTCAGACAATATGGCAAAAACTGCCGACACAAAAGAAGTGAGTTCCCTGGCTGGGAGTTTTCATAGACCTAACTGGTAATTCCCTAGGATATACTCAAGAATAAGCAAATGGGAGGAACATCATGAATATGTCAAAGATGGACAAGGATGGTACCAAGGAGAAGGATTAATATACTTGCCACATGAAATCCATTGGAAACTTGGAAAATACTTGTATGATTCCTTCCATTTTATTAGACAAAAGTTAACATGGATGTGTGTATTAAAATGAGCTATCAAAATTATCAGATAAGTAATTTAAAACTATCTTCCTTGCACAGCTAACTACACCCAAGAATCACAATTCCCCTCAGTTTGAAGAAGTAGTTCAAAGAAGAGGAACTCACACTACAGAAGAGTAATACTGTGACTATATACAAATGTCTCTATGCCAAAGATATAAATATTTACCAGCTTTCAAGGTAATTTGAAAGGATAGTTAGAAATACCTCCCACCCAAACAGAAAAAAATATATACATGTCTAAACTATGATTAAAAGGGACAATTCCCTAATTTAGACTTCTTTATTCTTTATGAGTGTTACTGCTCCTGGTCTCATTTCCAAAATAGCCCCAAAAGTTAGTAGGATCATAGGAATTATCTGGGACTTACATTTGGTAAGAAGACCACACACACTGGGGAAAGATGAAAGGACTAACTAAATCTTTAAAGAGCTATAACAAAGAAATACAAAAAAACTTGAAGGCAGAGGGGACAAAAAGAGACATATATTGAGGGTTTAGCAGAATATTAACAATGATTTCAGATTTTGAAATGAAATTTCATTTTTTGTGAATATATGTGGAATGTATCCTTAAAAAAACCCACAAAGCATAATCCTCCTCCTTCTCCTCCCCGCTCAAAAATTCCTTATCACTCAAACTTGATAGCTTAAAGTCTGAATAGCTTAAAACATATGAGAAGAATTATAACTGAAATGGACTTGAAGTCTTTAGTGACAAGTTCATCTCAAGCCAAAAAAACAACTGCAAGCAAATCTTACCCATTCCATTAACAATACATCAGCCCAACTTAATAAATATGACTTAACCCCTTTGTGTTAGATCTGGTTGATTAGAGAAACAAATTCATTGACAATCATATAAGAGAGAGCTTTATACCACAAAGTAACTATATATTAAGAAAGTATTCCAGTCCAGTCCAGATCAAATCCATAAATCTGAAATTAAGTCCATATGTTTGATATTTATCCACTTCAAGCTCACCCAACACATTAATGATGATGGACGCAGGAAAAAAATCACAAGCACAGGCCTGTGGGTAGAAAGTCTTGTGGATCCAGTAGTGCTGAAAGCATCTCCCGTTCTCTGGTGGCCATAAGCATGGTTCTATTTGACGTGCCAACAGGAAGATAAAGCAGATAGAAAATACATCTTGTTTCCAGGGAGGAAGAAAGGAAGTTCCCAGAATCCTCATGAGAAGGCCATACCCAAAAAGAGGAATTGTCAAGCTGTGACCAGATTGATAGGCTAGATTCCACCTTTTTATTCTTTTATCAGGTTGACACAAAATTGTGTAACTACCACACCTTTGAAGAAATAGACCAATTCCTATAGTTTCAACTTATTGTCCATGTTCCAACAAGTAGTACAAAATCTGGGAATAAAAGTCTTGCCTCCAGAATGCCTGTATCCAAATACCACTTAAAACTTTAAAGGAGGGTACTCAACAGGTATTCCAGGTATTCCAACTGGAGGGACCGTATACTCTTATACTTCTACTCCCACAACAGTGAAGGTTCCAGCTGTGGTCAGTTGGATCATCCTACCATCAAGTCCAACCTAAGACGTTTAGAAACAACTGGGCTTGTGAACTCATAGCAGACCAGTAGCTACCTTTCAAAAAATTAGGTAAGTTTGAACTTTTCCTAAAAGTAATAATAAGATACTTGTCTCATCAAGAGCAAGCCCATAGATTACTATTTGTCTCTTATTCCATCCAAAGCCTGTTTCATTTTTCTCCATTAGTATACCTCTGCAAGCTCCAGTTCATTGTGTAGCCAATACTTCCAACAACTGCTCTTTAATGTTCTATCAGCCCTGCAAACATTAGTGAAACATGCATTTAGTATATATACAGTAAAGATCAAAGGACCAGCATTAGCTGGGAAAGCAGCTCCTTTGGACTCCAAAATTAGTCTGGGTAGTCTGGAGAAACAAATTCAACAACACATGTGTATAAGGAAGAGGTTTATATACAAGAACAATTGAACATTGAGAAACATCCCAACCCAGTTCAGTCAAAGATCCTAAGTTTGATATTAGTCCATATGTCCAAAACCAATTCTATAAAGTCCTCTTCAGACCAGCACATGCAATGACAGCAGGTCAATCACAGGCCATTGGGTGCAGAGTCTTGTGTATCCAGTGGTAGTAGAAGCATCTCAGCGTTGGCAGACATCTCCCCATAGCTCCTCCAGTTTCCAGGGCTCAGGGTCTATCAGCATGCCGCCATGTGTCTTGTCAACTGCAATGTCTCCCAGGGAATGAGCTGAGAGATAGTGTCTCCTGCCTCCAAGAAGGAATTGCTACATTCCCTAGAATTCTCAGGAGAAGGCCATTTCCACATAGAGGTTTCATTGGCTATCTCCAGATTTACAGGCTAGACTCCACCCTTACATTCTTCATCCTCAAATTGACATCAAGTGACTGCTACAGAGGGCCAACTCTTACAAGGAAAGTACAGAAAGAGAAAACTGTCCTCCATGATTTATTCAATAAAACTTTCAACAGAAATACCCCTGTTTCAGGCTCTTAGCTATAGCACCTTTTTGGGGGGGAGATGGTGCACATGCTTTTGTAAGCACATTCTCAATAAGGACCAGTATAATGACATTGAATTTGACATGTGTTAGGGTATTTTCCTTTCCAATAGGGTTATATTTTGTTTGAGGAGAATCTACTTATTAATGCCTACCCACAAAATGTACATGACTTTTTTACTTAGGGATAGTGTATACTTTAGTTTTGTAACCAATGATATGGACCAATACCAATTCATTGTAACTCCACTTATAAAATCTCGAAAAGGGCAAGAACCATCAATGCCTATTTTAGTGAAAAATCAGCACTTTAGGAGGTGAGACTTGAGCAGACAAAGGGACTGCTGCAACTATTTCATCCCATCAAATGTTTGCTTAGGTTTCTATGGCACACCGTCTCCCCACTTTTTACCCCACCAAACCAGTAGTTCACTGTAATAAAAGAGGTCAATGTATAAGAGAAGTTGTACAGGGCCACTTGTGCAATCCTTCAAGAAGAATGTTGTTTGGGGCTTAATAACACTGATCAAGTCAAAGATTGTATTTGCCATTTCCTAGATAAGTCCAGACAACTGCAGGTAGGCCCTGCACAAATAAAATGAGATTCTCCATCCAGTATGGGATTATGAAAGGTTTGGTTACTGCCTTTATTAGTTTTACTTGCTTCTTTACTACTTTTACTCCTCTTTGGATCATGTATTCTTTCTTATGTTAATAACTTTATTGGCAGCTCATACAGCTCTCATCACAATATATGCATATGTTCTTTGTGTTAGTATTTGCATCTTTTTTTTGGGGGGGTACTCGTACAACTCAAAACAACCCATCCATTTACCCACTGTGTCAAACACATTTGTACATTTCTTGCCATCATCATTTTCAAACCATTTGCTTTCTACTTGAGTCCTTTGTGCCAGCTCCTCATTTTTCACCTCCCTGCCCACTCTCTCCCAATTTACCATTGATAATTTATAAATCATTGTTATTTTCTCTTATCTTCCAATGTACGACATCTTCCTTCACCTACTTTTCTGTTGTCCATCCCCTAGAGAGGAAGGTATATGTAGATTCTTATACTTGGTTCCTCCTTTCTAGCCCACCCTCCCTCCATCCTTTCAGATTTGTCACTCTCAGTACAAGTCCTGAGGGAATCGTCTGTTCTGGATTCCCTGTGCTTCCAGTTCCTATCTGCATCAGTGTACACCCTCTGTTCTATCCAGATATGTAAGGTAGAACTGGGATTACGATAGTAGGGGGCAGGGAGAGGAAGCATTTAGGAACTAGAGGAAAGTTGCATGCTTCATCATTGCTACACTGTGCCCTGATGTCCAACATTAAGGGAGTGCAACAGAACAGCAAGGGGAGCAGAGAAAGGAAATCCCGAGGCAGTACTAAAAATAGACTTTGGAAGCAGGGCATGACCCCCCCATGACATTCAACCAGAAGTGACTTCTAAAGGCCAACAAACAGTCCTTGAACTATTTATAGGCTTTCCTCTCTTTTTTGTCATTGGTTATTGTTGATGTTGTTTGCTTTTTTGCTTTGTTTTGTTCTATCATGTTTATGTGCATGCTATTATTTCCACAGGTCTATCTAGATAAGATAGGCTGGATAAACAATATAGAGGACAAAACAACTGGGATAACTGGTTCCATCAGGATATGGAAGAGAGAGAGGTGGGGGAAAGAAAGTGGTGTTAACAAATCCAGGGACAAGTGATCCAAAATTGGTGGTGAGGAGGGTGTAGGAGGCCTGGTAGAGATTGATCAAGGGTAATGTAACCTAGCAGAATTACTGAAACCCGAATGAAGGCAGAGTATGATAGTGGGACAAGAGGAAAGTAAAAGGAAATAGAGGAAAGAACTAGGAGGTAAAGGGACTTTTTTAGATATCTAAATAAAGACATGCACATATGCAAATATATTTATCTATGAGGATGGGGAGATCTGTGTGCATATATTTATAGGGTTAATATTAAGGTAACAGATGGACATTAGGCCTCCACTCAACTAATCTCTCAAATAAGAGTACTTTGTTCCATTAAAATGACATTCCATGATGCTCACCTTCCTGAGTGGGTGCATAAGCAAATGCAGTGAAGATCACACCAGCCTGTGTGACCACGAGGTGCTGAAGGGATTAGGTATCAGGCATCAAAGGTCAAAAAATCATATCATTGTGTGCTCACCTTTCCAATATATTTGCTGAAGACAAATGGGTGCATAAGCAAAAGTGTTGGAGAAAGCTTATTGTCCTTGGCTATCAAAAGATATAGTTTCTGGGGTCTTAAAGACTTGAAGGTAAGCAAGCGACCATATAGCTCAGAAGTAACAAAGTCCACATGGAAGAAGCAAATCAGCCTTTCTGATCATGAGGTGTTGAAGGGATCAGGTATCAGGAATTAAAACGAAAAATCCAATCATTGCGAATGAAGGTGAATGCCAAGTGAGGACCCAAGGCCCATCTGTAGGCTGGACATCGCCTTACAGAAAGATCATACATTCTTATTGCTCTTGCATATTTTGTATTCTCTATGTTAGCTACACTTCTACAACTGGCCATCCAATCTTTATATGTGATGCTTCCCTTACAACCCAAACATCAAAGCATCAGCGAATTCCACAATGACAAAGTCTGCATCCACTCCTATCCCCAGGTATCCAGATAAGGAAGAAGTTATACCATTGCAGAAACAAATCTACCACTACATTCATCAGGAAACTGACCCACAAGGTGGATTTCCAGCCCTCAGCCCTCAAAAACATTTGATGCCATCACTTGAAGGGAAGATGTTCGGTACTCCACACTACCCAGAGTAGGAAGAAAGAGTGAAGAAAATAAAAACACAAATAATTCCCTACCCAAAGAACAAACAAGCTTTTCTAAAACTAACAGAACAAGTGAAATCTCAGTATTTCCAGGAAAAAGCACAAAATTGGAAGTCTGAGAATTCAGTAGACTCTCGAAAACCTGAAACTAAGGGTGTAAGTCATCCAAAGCTGCCATCAGAAAGGGTGTTCAGACAAATTGATTCACCCGCTCATGCATTCTGCTTAATGCATTCTTTTAAGAATTAAAAAAAAAAAAACTTGTCTCCTTGATTGGATTTTCTGTTCTGCACCTGAATACTTTCTTCCAAATATGATAAGAAACAAGGGAAAAGAAGTCCCTCTTTGGGGACTTGCTCAATATTGCTATATTTTCAAAGGGTAACAACAGCACTGGTATAAGTTTATGCTGCATTGAGTCAGTGATATGATCAAAGAGATATATTTGAAACTCAAAAGTAAGCACACACTTTTGATTGAGACTAATGAATGTAGAGTTTGGTAACTATTTCTGTATTCCACCAGAAAGACCAAAGAAAAATTGATGCTTTTGAATTGTAGTGCTGGTGAAGAATATTTAAAATACTGCGGACTGTGAAAAGGACAAATTAACTTGATATTGAGTGATACATACCGTCTGAGGACCCTGTAGAGGCAAAGATAGTGAGACTTGTCCTACATTCTTTGAACATATCAGGAGAAGCCAGTCACTGGAGGACACAGTGATGGAAAAAGCAGAGGAGAAGCAAAAAGTAAAAAAAAAAAAAAGAGTCAATGAGCTGGATTGACACAAAGGCTGGAACAGCGGGTCAAGCGTAGTACGATCGTGAGACTGGCAGGCACTGGGCAGATTGTCACTGTGCTGTGTGGAGGCTTGCTGTGGCTCAGAACCAACTCCATCACACCTGGCTCGGGAACAAACAGTAAAGACAGAGGCTAGCTTGTTTTTAGGGATTTTTCTAACTGAGGATGTCAGGGCTATGCCAGACTCTGCCATCAAGTTGGTTTTGACTCAGAGTGACTCTATAGGACCTATGATAACTACTCTGTGTGTTTCCAAGTCTGTAACTGGTTTTGGTAGTAGAACACCCCATAAAACTCCACATCAAATATCACTCAGCATAACTGATAATATGCTATGTTGCATTGTATGTTAATGGAAATGATAATGTGCAGATTTGAGACAAAAAATGGCCAGGATTGTGAAAATTGTCAGACACAGATTATAAAAAATAAACTAATTTTTAAATTTTAATTTACAAAGGAAAACAAGAAATAATAGATGTTCATTAATGAAAAGACAGTAACTTGTAGCAGCATGATTTTTGAATTAAATAATTGGGCACCCGTATGGTAGTACAGTGTTAAAAAAATTGTATGAAGGGAGAGCAAATCAAAAGAAAGAGATATACTTCTAATCCAATTTTATTGATTATCTCATTGACTGAAATTTCCCATTGATGACAATATTAAAATATGTGCTATCTGATAATTTTGTGTATTGTCAGTGTATGTCTGTCTGATAGTAAGCACAAGCTGGGGTGCTAGGCAGGAATAATGATGACTGTGCTGCATAAGCTCGGCTGTCCATTTTCCTGGACCAAATCATTTCCCAGTGATTTGGCAATGATGTATGGTGCAATTTGGCATATATGTGATCATCCTTTATCTTGGGAAATTATGTGGGTCCTTCTATTTCACCATAACATTGACATCTAAAAAATGTCTCATTTTTACTACATAACAATGTTGATAAGTGAAAAGTGGTGTGTTTTTGTGCTATATTCATAAAGTGGAGGACTATGCAACAGTGAAAATGAATGAATAGCTGCAGTATCCAAAGTGAATGACTCTTAGAAACATAATATTAATTGTAAAAAGAATGGCTAGAAAACATCTAATTAACATATCAACAGGTTTATATATGAAAGTTTAATGAGATTACTTTTAAAAGCAAATACATAATTATGAAAACTGGGCAACAGATTGTGATGAAATGTACATACGTAGCAGGTACTAAACACACACACACACACACACACACACACACACAGAAAAAGCCAAACTAAAAAGCCATTTCCTATTGGAAATGGAGAAAGGAAAGATCATTTTTTCACATAAAGAATATAATTTTGTATGTTAACTTGAGTAGTGGGTAAATGGATGATTGCTTTAGAACTCTTCTTTATATATATTATTTTGTTTGAATCTAATTTGTGACTAAGAATATTATAATATTAAATCTCCAAATACAAAGTTGGAGACAGTTCTGTTGAACCTTGTGTGCGTGAATGATATTTTACTACATTTTAATGAGTATGTTTGCTAGGATAAATACATCACTATTACATAGTTATAAGCTACATCTGCATGTCAGCAAGATAATTTTAAGCAATTATGTAAATCCAGTATCTGTGATTTTCCAAATATCTATAAGCTAAAATGTACTGTATTATAAAGGGTTACAGAAAAAGGAAATGTAAGATTCTTGTGAAGCTGACCAACAATTCTCTCTATTCTATGTCAGCATTTCCCCAACTTTATCAAGAAAAATGTAAAGAATCATTTCTGACAAAAAAAGAAAGGAAAAAAAAAACCCAGGCATTCCATATAGAACAAGGCACTCTTCACTTTTGTGTTAGTCCAGGTGCACTAGAGGAACAAATTCATAGACACGCATATAGATATAAGGGAATGGTTTATATACAAAAGGAATGGAACATTGAGAAAGCATACCAACCCAGTCCAGTTCAAAGTCATAAGTCCGATATTTGCCCATATGCCCGATAACCAGTCTATGTCTCCTTCCAACTCACAAAGTCACAGACTAGTGGGTGCAGAATCCCAGCGCTGGCAGGAGTCTCCCCATGGCTCCTCATTTCCAGGGCACAGGGTTCAGCAGCAGCATCCAGTAGTGGCAGAGGCAACTCATCACTGGCAGGGGTCTTCACATGGTTTCTCCAGTTTCAGAGGTCTGGCTCCATCACGGCCAAGCCATGTGGCTTCTCTGGCTTCTCAGACGCTGCCATCTTGTCTTGTCTGTGATTAATAATCTCTAAGACTAACTCCCAACAAATGGAGAGATAGCTCCCCATCTTCACGAGGAAAATATTGCGAGATTTCCCAGATGTATCAGGAGAAAGCCATGCCACACAGAGGCTTCATTGACTACTCAATGGCTATCTCCACCCTTACATCTGGATCATTAAATTAACATAAGCACATAGCCACCACAACTTTAGATAGAGAAAACACATTGTAAAGTAAAATATTATGTAAGTATTATGTATTTAAAATGTTCTCTACTAAACAGCTGTTATTCAGCCATGAATAGATTTTATGTTCAGTGACCATACATTGGAATCATTAATTCAGCTGAGCTTGACATATTTGTCCATTGGATGTATTTTCTTTTATTGAGTTACAATCAGAACTGAAGTCATATAATCCAAGAAATATTTTATTGGAGTAAATTGGTTATCACTAGCTTGAAGTTTTCCAGAACCAGTGGCAAAGTTTTATCAGTGCTTAGTCTGTCAGCTTGTTGTGTATTGATGTGATGCTGCAAGGTATGTCAGTGGTGTCTCAACTCCCAGCAGGGTCACCCAAGAGGAACAGGTTTCACCAGAGTTCCACATTCAGAAAAGATTACATAGAAGGAATAGGCTGTCAATTTCAGAGGAATTAGCAACTGTAAACCTTATAGATAACAGTGAACTTTTGTCAAATATAGAATCAGAAGATGAGCGCCTTAGGTCAGAAGGTAGTAAAAGAATGACTGTGGGATAGCTGACTTTTCAAAGTAGAGTCAATCACAGGGACAGGAAGGAGTAAAGCTGCAGGGAAAAACCTTCTGGACTTGCATTCGTTGATGGCGTATACCCAGAAAGGGGGGTAGCTGCAAACATTTATGAATAATTGGAACTTGGAATATAAGAATTATGAATCTAGGTGAATTAGAAGTTGTTGAAAGTGAAATGGAACACATAGAGAGCAATATCCTAGGTTTTAGAAGAAATGGACTGGTATTGGCCATTTATATTGAAGCACTCATATGTGCTAAAATGTTGAAAATGAAGAGAAATAACATTCCAAACATACATAGTCAAAAAGGACATTTTTGAGAGATTTATCTTGAAGCACAATGCTGTCTGTTATAGAATTGTATCTATTAATATTCAAGAAAAACCCGTCAGCTAGCTGATACAAATAGTCTGTGCAAGTATTTTCACAAATCACTAAAACTTGTGAAGAAATTGAAGAATTTAACCAGCATAGTCAGTCTGAAATTGATAAACCAGCAATCCATATGGATTGATAATTAGTAGTGAGTGGACTGCAAAAATTGTAAACAAAGAGGAAACACATTAGTTGGAAAATAGAGTGTGAGAAAAGAAGATAAAAACTGTATGGTAGAAATTTGTGGGACCAGCAACTTCTTCATTGCAAATACGTTTTTCACCAACACAAAAGAAATTATGCAAACAGACCTTTTTAGAGACAATACACAGAAGTCAAATTCACTATAACTGCAGAAAGGCACAATGGTGAAACTCAATATCAACAACAAAAAAATGACACCAGAATCCAATTTACCTTATGTAAAGTCAGTTTGAAGCAAAACAAAAATAAAATAATAAGTTTACAAGCACGTAAATATTATTCGCTTTCATCTATTCCAGCTCAGTTGAAAGAGCATCTCGAGAACAGATTTGACTCAGTGGATGCTACTAAGTGGACACTAGTGGTTATTGCAGGTCTTTGCAGTCCCTGAGGAGTTGTGGATGACATCAGGTGGTGGGGGGAGGAGGTGAAGGGGTGATAAAATTCATATAGAAAAAGCACATTTGGAACCTGATGTACAACTGTACAAATATAGAATACTGCTTGAGGTGGTTGAATGATTTGATATATTTTAATTCCAATTGATCATAAATAAAAATATCATACATAAAGGAAGCAGAAGGTTATTAAGAAGACAAAAGAATATACCAATCAGCGTGGAAGTCAGAAGACTCTGAAATGTGCTTTTAATCATAGAGTAGAAAAGGCAAATGAAAGAATGACATATAGAAGTTAAGAAATGAAAGTAAGAAACTGAAAAAAAATTCTAAGAGAAGTTCGACAAAACAAATTAAAATACTGTAATGAAATGTGCAAAAGACACCTACTAAATTGCAGCTTATAAAAGTGTCTAAAGTAAAAGGATAAAAAAACTTGTTTCATTTATTTTTTTCCAGTAAGTCTTTATTCTATTAAATAAACGAAGGGAGAAAAAAGAAATATGCAAAGACTTAGAGATAAAAAACCAAAAAGGAAGAATACCCTCAGCATATCTTACGCTGAAATAACTAAAGAAAAGCTGTAAGCCTTGAGTAAAAATACTGAAGGATTCTGTAGGCAAGGAATCATCATGAGAAGATGGGAAGAAACCACAGTCGCCATACCTAAAAATTACTTGACTTTCAACCATTTCAAGAGTTAGCATATTAACAAGAAACAATGGTACAGAAAGAAGTTCAAACTTCATATAAGGCATTTGCCAAAAAGAAATCTCTAGGAATGGATGGAACCAGTTGAAATATTCCAACAAAATGATGAAGCACTGGAAGAAGTCGGTCAATCATTCCAAGAAATTTGAAAGACAATTTCTGGCCAAATAATTGGAATAGATCTGTATGTGTACCTATTCCAAGGAAAGGTGACTCACTAGAATGCACAAATTATAGACAGATAATTATATTAATGATTTAATATTACATGCAACAGAATGAAAAACTTGAAAATGTCATTAATATACCACACAAATATAATTTTGTTAAAGGCGATCCAACAAAAATTGCAGCAGTACAGTAGGTAGAAGCAGTTCACTTCCAGAACTTCAGGTCAGATTCAGAAGAGGAAATGGACGTCATTGCTGATGTCAGATGGATCTTGTCTAAAAACAGAAAAAAAATATGTTTACTTGTGACTTATTGACTATGCAAAGGCATTTCATTGTGTGAACCATAGCAAAGAATGTAGAGATTTGAGAACATTGGGAATTTCAGAACACTAAACTGTTTGCTTGTAGAATCTGCACATGAATGCAGAGGGATTTGTGTGAACAGAACAAGATCACAAGTCATGATTTAAAATCAAGAAAGGTGTGCAAAATAGTTGTATCCTCTCACCATGCTGATTCAATCTCCATGTTGAGCAAGTGATGAGAGAAGCTGGAATGTGGCATCAGGATTGGAGGAAGGTTTATAACAACCTGAGATAAACAGGTCAAACAATCTTGCTTCCTGAAAGTGAGGAGAAACTGAAATATTTTATTATGAAATTGAAGCATTGTTGCCTTCTCTTTGTATGAAGGTACTCCGACCCTCCCCCCCCCACAAAAAAAAAAAACTCCATAATTGCACTGAGCAGATGAGAGCTTTTGTGGTACACATTTTTCCTGCTAGGGAAGCATTGTATAATTCACTCTGAGTTTAATATACACAGTAGCGTCACCTGAGAAGGTTCTCTCTGGTCATAGTTAATTTTTCATAGCATCAGTTTTGCTCAAACCTCATTTTTTTTGTGATGGCTGATTTGAGAGAATAACACGTGGCTGTGAATTTTGTTTCCTGCTCAGGAAAAATGCTGCAGAAACTGTTGTGATCTTGAACACGGCTTACGAGGACAGCACTTTGGGAAAAACAAGTTTACAGGTATTTTTCTCATTTGAAGAAAGTTGAAATATTGATTGATGACAAACTGAACTCTGGACATCCATCAACTTCATGAATGAATGAAAATGCCAATTGGTAGTGCATTTGGAGTTTGTTCCACCAGATCAGACTGTTACTCAAGCTTTATATATAGAGGTTCTGAAAAAAAATTGCATTAGAGTGTGCAGACAAATAGGCCTGATTTGAGGCAGATTCAGGGAGACTGGATCTGCCACCACGACAATACTCCTCACGCAACCATCTCAGTGAGTCAGTGTGGGGCACAAGCATCATGCCCTCTTGCCCCACACACTTGACTGACCTCACCTTGCTCTATGTGACTTCTTTTTGCTTTTGTGAATGAAGAGGGCCATGAAAGGACAGCAGTTTGTTGACATAGAAGAGGTGAAGAAAAATGTGAGTGAAGTGCTGCCAGCCATCCAAACAGATGAGTTTAAAAAATGTTTCCAAAAATGGAACTTCATTAAGACAAATGCATTAAGAGTAATGGAGAGTACTTTGAAGGTGATAAGGTCGCTTTGTTAAAAAGTAAATTCATGCATTGCTACGAAAGAAATCTGTCTTTGGGGGAAAGTACCTCCTTGTATTACGATACACTGAAAAGAAAATCAAAATCTTCACAACTGGACCACTAAAGAGTATCATCATAAGAAGAGAAAGAATGGAGGGTGGAAACTATCAGAGCTTACATATCTTTTGGATCCATAATTAATGCACACAGAATCAGCAGTCAAAAATCAAATGTCACATGGGCAGATCTGATGCACAAGACCTGTTTTGATTGTTTCAAAGCAAGGATTTGAATGTGAGGGCTAATGTGGACCTGACCCAAGCTATGGTATCTTCAATCATCTCATATGTGTGTGAAAACTGGACCTTGAATGAAGGAGACTGGAAAAGAATAAAGTCATTTGAATTACCATAAGAATATTGACAGTACTATGGACAGCCAACAGAACAAATAAAGTTGCCTTAAAAGAAGTACAGTCAAAACACTCCTTAGAAGCAAAGATATTGAAAATTTTGAGTATGCTATCAAGAGTAGACAGCTCCTGGAAAAGAAAATCATATTTCATAAAGTAGAGGGACAGCAAAAGACAAAGAGCCTTGAAAAGATGCATTGACTCAGTGGTTCCAACTAAGAGGATGACCCAGGACTGGGCTCTGTCTTGTTCTGTTGATTGCAGGATTTCTCTGAGTAGGAATCAACTGGATGGCAACTACACACCACAGGATATTGAACTTTATTGCGATATTATTTCTGTTCTCAGTATCCTTGAGCTATTTTTTTCAAATGGTAGTTAATAGGGAGCAATGGCTGGGAATGCCATTTTAATTTTGCAATCATGAATTGTATTTCGGATTTTGCATCAGATCTTAAATAAAATATTAAGAAAATTGTTAAGGTAGATGTATTTATTTTATTAATTCTTTTGGACTCAGATGTATTTTAATAAATTTTAGCATGTGCAAAGCCTTTTAACTATCTGTACTAAAAGAGAATATGCTATTTAAGTTACATCAGTTTATAATTTTTACATTATACCTTACATTGAATAATAGTATAGAGGAGCACTCTTGACACATCCAAAGAGCATAGGCAAATTATAGCCTCAGAAGCCCCACGCAGGGTTGCTGTGAGCTGGAATCAAATACATGATGGTAGTTTTGATTTGTTTATACAGGAATGCTATTACTCATTTTAAAGGGATCTATATAAAGTTTAAATTAAAGGCAATGAATTACCTTTGGATCCACTCATTCTGGTGAATATAATATTTTAATTTCCAAAATGCATTTGGAAACTTTTCTTAAATTGAACTCAAAAATCTGAAGCTTTTCTGGGAGTCCCTTAGACATTTTTAAGAATATTAAAAAGAAATTAAGAGGACACATTAGAGAAAGATGAAGCAACATAGAATATGCAAAGCCAAGATAGACTCTGAAAAAAAGAAAATAGTTATAAGTAGGTAGCAATTTTGAAGTGAAGCATTATAGGCTTTGAATCTTTGCCAAACCTCTGTCTTGGGCATTCAAGCGACCTGGAGTTATGACCAGAATGAGATTCTGAACATTATTCCAGAAACAGAAAATAGCAGTAGGTGACCTAAGATCACAGACCACATGGCAAAAGCGAACCCTATCAACCCTGTAAGACACAGTAAAACTGCTCCAAAGTGTCCGAAAACTGCACATTTTTACTGGAACAGGAAGCCCCATCCTTCTCCAAAAGCAAAAGAGAAGTGTGATTCATTTCATCATCGACTCTGGCGCAAAAACAATAGCGGGCGACCATTGGGATAATACTAGATACGTAAAGAAGTATTACTCTAGGGTTCCCATTTATAGATGTGTGGTGCTATGGCAACCAAAACATATTTATATGCTCACTTGTGGACAGTGGACCACTGAGAATTTTTGTAATACACTAGTCTTAGTCAATATTTTGTCTGAAAAAGTGTGGCAGTCATGTGCTTATGTTAGCTTAATGATTGAAATGTAGGGGTGGAGTCTATCCTGTTAATCTGGAAATAGCCATTGAGTAGCCAGTGAGGCCTCCATGTGGGCATGGCTTTCTCCTGAGACTTCTGGGAAATCTTGCCATATTTCCCTCGTGAAAATGAGAAGTTATCTCCCCAGTTGTTGGGAGTTAGTGTCAGAGACAACGAACCCTGGACAAGACAAGATGGCAGCATCTGAGGAGCGGAAGGAGCCGGAAACCACATGACCTTACCCTGATGGAACCAGATATCTGAAGCTGGGGAAGCTATGTGGAGAACCTTGCCAGTGCTGAGTTGCTTCTACTACCATTGGATGCTGTTGATGGACCCTGAACTCTGGAAGTGAGGATCCCTGGGGAGACCCCTGTCAGCACTAGAACTCTGCATCCACTGGTCTGCATCCACTGGTCATGAATCAGAAGGAGACTTGAGAGACTGATATTGGGCATATGGGCTAATATTGGACATATGACTTTGAACTGGACTGGGCTGGGATGCTTTTTCAATATTCCATTCCTCTTGTATATAAACCTTTTCCTTATATCCATATGCGTGTGTATGGATTTGTTTCTCTAGTTTACCCAGACTAACACATTATGGTACCTTAGGAGGGGGGACTAGAGGAACAAATCATAAGTTGGAGAGTGAACGTTAGTTTGACTTGTGCCTCATGATATTGTTACTTCTTTGGTTAGCCAGAAGTCAGATATGTCCTTGCAGTTTACTGAGTTATCTTCTGCAAACAATATGGGAAGTTAAAGTTTTGATTACTTTGTTTGGATGCTGTCTTTGGTTATTCCTATATAAAATGAATACTGTTAATATATAGCTTGAGGTCAGGGGTAAAAGCTGTCATTTTAATGTCTCAGAACCTATGCAGCTCAAGGAGAATGGTTAAGAAGGTCATAATGCCTGACCAAAAGCAGAGGTCTGTTTTGATGCCTTCAGATTCATGGGTCCAGGAACCAAGGGGTGGAAACTGGAGGGGCACCACTCACTATTACTCCTAGTGACCCACTTGCAGCATTTTTGCTTCCTGTCCCAGCAGCCCTATGTGCTTCGGGCCTGGAGGTCCTGGTCCTAAAGGAAGGAACTCTCCCACCTGGAAACACAGCATGGATTCCACTGAACTGGCAGCTGAGAATGCCACTTTGGGCTTCTCACGCCTTTGGATCAACAGATCAGGAAAGGTGTCACTGTACTGAGAGGTGTGATTGACCCAGATTATCAAGAAGAAATTGGATTGGTGTCATATAACAGGGATAAAGAAGAATATGTTTGGAATTTAGGAGATCCCATAGGCCGACTCTTAGTGCTACCATGTCCTGTGATAAATATAAATGGTAAATTACAGCAACCCCATTATGACAGGGCATCTAATGACCTGGACCGCTCAGGAATGAAGTTCTGGGTTACCCCACCAGGCAAAAAACACAACCAGCTGAGATGATTGTTGAGGGCAAAGGTAATACAGAATGAATAGTAGAGGAAGGTAGTTCTACCTACGAGTTATGGCCATGTGATCAATTGCAAAAGTAAAGGAATCTGGAGCCATGAAAATAACTCCTATCTGGGACTGAATGTCACAGGTTTGTGGAGAGCTGAAATGCTTGTTAGGTGACCACCCAGATTTACTGCTTGTCAGTGAAAGGAGGAGAAATGTAGCAATAAATAGATAGGTTGAGTTTGGCCACTGACACCTATGGACTTGTTTCACAGAAGACGACAGCGAGTTGACTGGTCTGATGTTCATGATCTAGCATGAGAGGGCTAGGCATGTTGAGGATTTGTGATGGGATCATGATCTAAAGGGAAGGCGACCAATGGATATCCTGGTGAGGCTAAGTGAGACAGCCCACAGTGAGTTGACCAGAAACCAACCAGGGAAAGAGAAGCGATTTGGGTCTGTGAACAGGTGCATAGCGCTGACTTTATGGCTGACCTGTCCTGATTTGACTTTGTTAATGGATTCACAGTTCATGAGTTTCCAACTAGAATGAAGATTCTTCACTTTGAAAGATATGATTGCTTCCGCAGAGTACTGGGTTGACGTAGTTGGACAATATAGAAATTCCCCCAAAATGGGGGAATGAAGGCATGAGGTAGTTGGCTTACAAACTCTCATAGGTGGTGGAAAATATATTCATAGGATTATAAAATCAAGGTGTAGATATTATATAACTGCTACTGTAAGGCAAAGGATATCTCTTGTTTTGTTCACTTATAGAATATTATTATTAAATGATGGTGACATATGTTGAATTGTATGCATTTTAGTTTTCTCTTGTTAAGTAAAGATATGATTTTATTGTTTACTGGAAAGTTACATATGGTTACAGAGTTATGTAAAAGTGTAAAATTAACAAGGTATGGTCTGTGGCAGTCATGTGCTTATGTTAATTTCATGATTGAGATGTAGGGGTGGAGTCTAGCCTGTTAATCTGAAGATAGCCATTGAGTAGCCAATGATACCTCCCTGTGGGCATGGCTTTCTCCTGAGACTTTTGGGAAATATAGTGATATTTCCCTCATGAAGATGAGAAGCTATCCTCCCAGTTGTTGGGAGTTAGTCTCAGAGACAATGAACCACAGAAAAGACAAGATGGCAGCGTCCGAGAAGCTGAAGGAGCTGGAGGGGAAGCCAAGTGGCCTTACCCTGATGGACACAGACCTCTGAAGCTGGAGAAGTCACATGGAGACCTTTGCCAACGCAGAGTAGCTTCTACCACCAATGGATGCTGTTAATAGAACTTGAAACCTGGAAGTGAGGAGCCATGGGGAGACCCTCCCAGCGCCCGGACTCTGCACCCACTGGCCCGTGACTTCATGAGTCAGAAGGAGACATTATAGACTGTTATTGGGCATATGGGCAAATATTGGACTTATGACTTTGAACTAGACTGGACTGGTATGCTTTCTCAATATCCCATTCCTCTTATATATAAACCTTTTTCCTTATATCCATATGCATGTCTATGAATTTGTTTCTCTAGTTTACCTGGACTAACAGAAGAAAAATCAAAACAAAAATATCTAATCCAAATAACGACTTCCAAAGGGAGCTGCTGGTCCAGTTAAATTCAAAGCAGAGCTGTAGCACAGAAAGTTATGATAACCATTTTGGGAGGAGTTTCTAAAGAGGTAATCTGAATGGATTTTATTTTACTCTGAATGACACCAGATAATCGTGAAGGTTTTTAGGAAGAACTTTTAAGAAAATTGAAATATGCCTTTGTAATAAAGGACCAGGAAACTTACACTAAAGGTTCATTTTCCTTCATGACAGATCAGCTATTTTTTAATCTTTGAATGTAGTAATTATTTTCTGACAAGAATATTGGGAAAAATAGTTTCACATTGTGGTATTTCCATTTCATAAAAGTTTGGATTTTTTTTGCAGTGCTTTTTGAATTAAACCTCATAGATATCAGCTTATTATTTAGAATTACCTTATCTAACCCTTTATGCAATGAAAGTTTTGAAATGTTAATGGCTCGAGGACATTCACAATATTTGTTGTTTCCTGGATTAGTATTTAGTGTGACTCATCTGTATTGCCAAAATTTTAGAACAGACCATTATTGAACATACTTTATACTTTTTAAGTGAATACAATTTGCCTTCCTTCACCAAACAACCTACTCTCTATGGGGAGTAAAAGGGGAAAAATATGTGCACTACTACTTCATTAAGAAAAAAATAGTACATATAATGAAAATCAGTTTATTAAGAATATTAAACCAGCATGCTTCATGACTTTTTTGGGGGCAAAGGGGATGGTCTTCTTTATAATATATCACACATTCTGCCACTTCAGGATTAAATTATATTACATTTCATTAAATGTAAATCAGGATAAGTTATAACTCAAAATAATTATTTGCTAAAATTTTATCTGAATCTCAAGTAAGTGATGCTGAAATATATCAAAAATCCATACAGATAAACAATGAACTGTGCCTAAAATTTTGACAACTTTGTCAATATTAGGAAAAAAATATCCCAAGTAATGGCCATGCCTAATAAGAAATTACATATGCTTCTTTAGACTATTTTTAAGGCCTATAGTTCTTCATATCACATTCAATCCTAAATAAGTTTGCATGCTCTGAACAAGTGTCAAATTCTAACTAAAATAAATTTATATTATTAATAGGTCCTTTAACTGAACATGTTGTTTCTCTCTGTGCTAGTCCGGGTATGCTAGAGGAACAAATTCAAGGACATGCATATCGATGTAAGGAAAGAGTTTATATACAAAAGGAATGTGACACTAAGAAGGCATCCCAATCCAGTCCAGTACAAAGTCTTAAGTCCCATATTAACCCATCTGCCTGAAATCAGTCTACAAAGTCTCCTTCCGAATCAAAGATCAGTGGCTGCAGAATTCTGGCACTGGCAGGGGTCTCCCCATGGCTCCTTGCTTCCAGGGCTCAGGGTCCATCAACAGCATGCTGCTCCAACTGCAGAGATCTGGCTCCATCAGGAAAAAGCTGTGTGGTCTCTCCGCCGGCTCTTCCAGCTTCTCGGACCCTGCCATCTTTTCTTTTCCGTGATTCATCACCTCTCTCTAACTCCCAACAATGGGGGAAGATAGCTTCTCATCTTCCCGAGGGAAATATCGCGAGATTTCCCAGAAGTCTCAGGAGAAAGCCATGCCCACATAGAGACTTCATTGGCTACTCAATGGCTATCTGCAGATGAACAGACTAGACTCCACCCCTACATTTCATTCATAAAATTAACATAAGCACATGACTGCCACACTCTCTTATGTTTGTATTTTAATATGCTGGCTGTATTTTACAAATATCTCAACAAAAATTATTTTAATGGTCTATATTGATATGAAAGAGGGGGTTTGGAATGGAGACCCAAAGCCCATCTGTAGACAATTGTATAATGCTCCACAGGAGTGGTATAAGGAAGGGATGATTCCACTACAAAGGTGTAGTACAGCACTGACAAATGATACATTGTCCCCCTAGTTTCTGGATATTTCTTCCCCACCCCACTATCATAACCCAACTCTAACTTACAAATCGGGCTAGACCAGTGAATACACATTGGTACATGTAGCAGTCATGTGCTTATGTTAATTTCATGTTTGAGATGTAGGAGTGGAGTCTAGCCTGTTAGTCTGGAGATAGCTATTGAGTAGCCAATGAGGCCTCTGTGTGAGCATGGCTTTCTCCTGATACATCTAGAAAATCTCGCAATATTTCCCTCGTGAAGATGAGAAGCTATCTCCCCAGTTGTTGGGAGTTAGTGTCAGAGACGATTAATTACAGACAAGACAAGATGGCAGGATCTGAGGAGTTGAGGGAGCTGGAGGAGAAGCCACGCAACTTTGCCCTGATGGAGCCAGACCTCTGAAACTGGAGAAGTCACATGGAGACCCCTGCCAGCACTGAGTTGCTTCTGCCACTACTGGATGCTATTGATGGACCCTGAATCCTGGAAGCGAAGAGCCATGGGGATACCCCTGCCAGCGCCGATTCTGCACCCACTGACCTGTGACTTCGTTATTCGGAAAGAGACATTATAGACTGGCATTGGGCATATAGGCTAATATCGGACTTATGACTTTGAACTGGAGTGGACTGGGATGCTTTCTCAGTGTTCCATTCCTTTTGTATATGAACTCTTTCCTTATATCCATATGTGTGTCTATGAAATTTGTTCTTCTAGTCTACCCGGAGTAACACAGTATAGCTAAGAGCACTCGATTAATAGAATTCAGGAAAGATAAATCCCTCAGAAACAGTAATGAGCATAATGATATCATGGTGGTTAGGGGATGACCAGGGAGGGGGATGGAGAAAAAAGGGTAGCCCATCACAAGATTGAATATGTGGCACCTCCAAGGGGATGAATAATAGAAATGTGGGTGAAGGGAGATGAAGGAAAGTTTAAGATATGAAATAGCAATAAAAATATATAATTGATTAAGAAAACATGCGGATGGGAGGGTGAGAGAGGGAGAGGAATAAAGAGAAGCTTATATCAAGGGCTCAAATAGAAAATGGTTTGGAAGCCATGAAGGTTTGATGGCAATATATGAGCAATTATGCTTGATAAAACTGATGTATAGAATATTATAAGAACTGTGTCAGTCCCTTATAAAATGATTTAAAAATTTTCCAGAGAAATTATTTTTTTAACTTAAGGTCAGAAATTAGATAGAATCATTCTTTGAGAATGTAAACACAAATATTTTCATTGGTCTTTTTTACTCTTATTAGCACCAGTCTTACTGCAATTGTGGACACACCTTATCTTTGAACCAGTGGTATAGCATGGGAGTACTTCATTGGAAATATGTAGAATAAGGGCACACATTCTGGAAATCAAGAGGAAAATTCTGTAGTAACAGAATGACTGTATGACTGTAACAGTATGACTGATAGGAGGGAAGGCAGGCATCCATGTCCCTCTCTCTTCTGTTTCTATATAAAATAATGATACTATGAAAATCATAGGTGATTAGGTTTCAAAATAAGGAGATTTATAGTTTCCTTAAAATATGTTTGCTCATATGATTGAGAACATTATATTCTCATGGTTACTATTAATGAAAATTTGTTTCTGTGTGTGAGGGAGGAGGGTGGGATTTTATTTTCTAGCAGTGAGGTCTGAGTGGGACTGCTCTAGAAAGAAATGTCTGCTGCAGTGGATGGGGGGGATGGGGAATGGGGGTAAGGTTGGGGGATTGAGAGATGGGGATGGAAGATGGAGGGAAGTGGGGAATGGGGGTGAGAAGGAAAGCAGGATGTAAAAGAATTCAGGTAAAATTCTACCACCATCTCTATATTGCAGTAAATTTGGCATCCTTGAATTATAAATGCTAATCATTATTTTCATTTCAAATTGGCATTAGATTTTTGTCTGCATCAACAGGAATTGATGCAAAAGAGGATGACAAATCAACTAGAACCCAGATTCTAAAAGAACCTTGAAACCATGGCCCTTTGAATCAGAAATTGTGAAGATCAATTTTGAATAAAAAAGGATTGAGATTTAGTGGAAATCCTTAATGAGAACATTGCATGATGCAATTTTTCTGTTCATAAAGGACTGTTGGAGACCCCGGGAAACTAATTGTGCTAATTAAAATCACCAAAATGTCAAGAACTTGGTTTCAAAGAAAAACTTTATTTGAATATTGTGGTTGTTAGCTATGGGTGCGACAATTCTGATTCATAGCATCCCAAACACAACAACAACAAGAACAACAAGAACAACAACAAAACACTGCCCAGGCCGGTGCCATGCTTGCATTGTGCTTTTATTTGAGCCATATATGCAGCCTCTAGGTCAATCCATCTATCTAAATATTAGGCTTGATAATTACTGTTCATGTGCACAGTATCTACAAATTTAAACTTCTATTTTCCAACTTGTAAAATTCATCCAACACTACGAAGAAGAGGAGAGTGGAGTGATATATTCCAAAAATTGAAGGAGAATAAAGCAAACCTAAGAACATTCTGCCGTGCCAAATTATCCATCAAGATAGATGGAAAAGTAAGAGTTTTTCCAGAAAAGGGAAAACTCAAGGAATACATTAGAAGAAACCCAGCCCTACAAAAGAGCCTTGCTGGCTGAGCCCTGGTGGCATAGTGGTTGTGTGCAGAACTACGGCCCACTGGAATGGAGGTGCAATTCCAGCAGTGACTCTACAGGAGCAAAGGCTGGGCATCCTACTCCCACCACCAGAGGGCAGTGATGCCCCCCCCCGAAAAAACAAACCAAAAACAAACAAACAAACAAAAAATAAACAAAAGAGCCTTGCTAACCCAGTATGGCAGAAGAACAGCACACATCACGTATAAATAAGAGAATGTCAGATAGAACAGCCTCACCCAGAGGGCCGCAAAAAGAAAATAAGCCTGAAAATAGGGATGGTTTGAGGGTGGGAAGAGTCAAGAATGATCAACCCTCCCACACACATGCATAATACAATGAAAAGAAGGGGGGGGGGGAGTAGGAAAACACCCAACACAAAAGTTACAAGATGGTATCACATATTCCACATTGGAGATAATAACCTTAAATATCAATGGACTGAATGCAGGAATTAAAAGACTGAGGCTATCAGACTGGTGTGGAAAACAAAACCCATCAATCTTCTGCTCACAGAAGACACATCTCGACTACAGACAAAAATAGACTGAGAATCAAAGACTGGAGAAAGGCATACCAAGCAAACAACATTTCAAATAAAGCAGGTGTAGCAATCTTAATGTCAGATAAAATTGACCTCAAAGTACAAACCATAAAAAGAGATAAAGCTGGACACTATATAATGCTAAAGGGAATGGTAGACAATGAATGAATAAGCATTTTAAACATATATTCTCCAAATGTGAGACCTGCTGAATATGTAAACCAAACACTCCTAAAGATGAAAAAAGAAATCATAGCCTTAACAATTATAGTGGGTGACTTCAACTGACCACTCTCTGAGAAAGACAGATCATAGGGAAAGAAACTCAACAAGTACACTAGAGATCTAAACACTACAAATAGACAATTTGACTTGATAGATATCTACATAGCTTTTCATCCAAATACAAAAAAAAAAAAAGTTTACATTCTTTTCAAGCCCACAGGCACATATTCAATGATAGACCACATACCAGCACATAGGGTGAATCCACATAAATGTAATTGCATTGATATCATGCAGACTCTCTTTCTCAGACCACTGTACCATAAGACTGGAAATCAACAATAGGAAGATGAAGAAAACAAAAGCAAATAATTGGAGGATGAAAAACTCTGTTGCAATAGGAGTGTGTACTGTCCCAGATCAGATATGAAATTATGAAATGTCTAGAAACCAATGAGAATGAAAACACAGCATACCAAAACTTGTGGGACACAGCAAAGGCAGTTATCAGGGGAAGTTGCATAGCAATACATGCACACCTGCAAAAAGAAGAATGTCTCATAACTGATATAGAGGTACAAAATTTACAACAACTGGAGCAGAGTCAGCAGGACAATCCTGATATTAGCAAAAAGAAACAATAAAAATTAGGGCTGAGATTCAGGAGAGGGAATATAAGAAAACAATAGAAAAAATTAATATTGCTAAAAGTTGGTTCTTTGAAAGGATTAACAAAATTGACAGAACACTAGCAGATTTAACCCAAGAAAGAAGGGAACAAATTTCAATAGCAAGAATGAGAATTGAAAGTGGGGACATTACAACTGACCCTAATGAAATCAAAAGAATAATTACACAGTACTGCAAAGGACTTTACTCCAATGAATTTAACTTGAAAGACATGGACAAATTCTTGGAAAAAATGTCCCTCTCTAGATTATCCCCGATGGACATCAAGAATATCAATAGACCCATAGCAATAGGAGAAATAGGCAAGGTTATCAAGGGATTACCAACCAAAAAAACCCATCTGGACAAGATGGTTTTACAGGAGAATTCTACCAAGCATTCATGGAAGAACTGACACCAATCCTATATAATCTCTTTCGAAACAGGAAAAAAATGGAAAACTCCCAAACTCCTTCTATGAAGCTAGCATAACACTGATACCAAAACCAGGCAAAGATCCCACAGAATGGAGAACTACAGAAAAATAACCTTAAAGAACATTGATGCAAGAATCCTTAATAAAATATTGACCAATATAATACAAAATTATATAAAAGAAATAATTCACCATGTAAAAGTGAGGTTCATACCCAGGATGCAGGCATAGTTTTGCATATGAAAGGTAATCAGTATGATTTGTCACATAGACATGAAAAACTATGAGAAACAAATGGTAATATCGATAGATGTGGAGAAAGCATTTGACAATATCCAACACCAATTCCTGTTTAAGACACACAAGAAGATAGGAATGGAAGGAAAATTCCTCAACACAATTCAAGCAACTGAAAAACTAACAGCCAACATCATAGTCAGTGGAGAAAAGATGAACATAATCCCTGAAAAGGAGACCAGACAAGGATGTCCCTTGTCCCCACTCTTATTTAATATCATACTGGAGGTTTTTGCTAACAGCATAAGGTGAAGAAAAGATATCAAAGTTATTCACCTGGGGAAAGAAAAGGTGAAATTGTCATTATTTGCAGATGATATGATCTTATATATGAAAAATCCCAAAAGTTCCACAAGGGGAGTGCTTGAATCAATAGAGGAGTATGGCAGAAAGTCAGGGTACAAGATCAACAATCAGAAGTCTATTGGATTGCTATCCACACCGGATAAGACCACAGAAGAGAAGATAAAAAAGGTGTACCCTTCACAATAGTCAAGCACAAATTGAAATATCTAAGGCTATATTGACTAAAAGAACATAATATCTATATGAGGAAAATTACAGAACACTGTTACAAAAAAGGAAAAGTAACCTGAACAAATGGACGAAAATCGCATGTTCTTTGATTAGAAGACTCAATATAGTAAAGATGTCAGTTCTACCCAAGGCACTATATAAGTTTATTGCAATTCTGATACAATTACCCTCATCTTTTTTTCAAAGAAATGGGAAAAATGATTACTAACTTCATATGGTGAGGGAAGAAGCCCAGAATTTGTAGAGAACACAGTGTAGAAGGACACAGTGGGAGGACTTGCTTTACCTAATTTTAAGTACATATTATACAATCATAATGGTTAAAACAGCTTTGCATAATGCTAGATACTCAGACCAATGGAAATATACTGAAAACCCAGAAATAAAAACATCAGCATACAGACAATTGATCTTTGATAAGTGCCCCCAAAATATCAAATTAGAGGCAGAAGTCCTCTTAAACAAGAGGTGCTGGGAAAAAAATGGATATCTATCTGCAGAAAAATGAAGCAAGAATCTACCTTACTCCATGAACTAAATTAAACTCAAGGTAGATCACAGACCTCAAAGTAGAACCCTACTGTATTAGAGCCATCAATGAGGGAAGTGGGACCAAGCTGAGAACTTTGGCACAGGGATTACATAGGTTATCAGAAATAGGGAAGGACACAAACATAAAGGAGGCACAAATTGACAAGTGGCATATACTGAAGATAAAACACCTATGTACATTGCAAGAATTCACCAAGAGAGTAATAAGAGAGCCCATGGACTGGGAAAACATCTTTAATAATGACAAATCAGATAAAAGTCTCATTACTAAAATCTATACTGCCCTGATAGCTTCCCAAAATAACAAAATGAACTGCCCACAGAGGTGGGTAAAGGACCTGAACAGAAGTTTCACAGAGACAAAAACCCAAATGGCCAATTAACATATATGAAAATGTTCCCGATCGTTAGCCATAAGAGAAATGCAAATTTAAAAAATGAGAAACCATCTGACACCCTCAAGGACAGCCCAATTCAAAAAAATCAGAAAGCAACAAGTGTTGGAAGGTCTGTGGGGACACAGGAATTCTTAAGCCCTGCTGTTGGACCTGTAGGTATGTACCGCTACTATGTAAGTCAATATGGCGTTACGTAAAACAGATGGAAATAGAGCTACTATTTGACCCAGCAATCCCTCACTGGCCATTTTACCCAGAAGAGGCCAGAAACAAAGCACAGCCAGTAATCTGTGCTTCAATGTTCATCACAGTACAGTTCACAAAAGCAAGGAGTTGGAAACAACCTGAATTTCCATCAACTTAAGAATGGATTAAAAAGCTGTGATACAGGGCTGAGCCACGGTGGCGTAAGTGGTTGAGTGCGGGATTGTGGCCTGTGGGTTTGGCAGTTCAAATTCAGGGGCAGCTCTCAAGAGCAGCACTGGGTAGCTCCCATGACCACCAGAGGGTAATGATGCCCCCCCCCCCCAAAAAAAAAAAAAGCTGTGGTACATTCATACAATGGAGTACTATGCATCACCGTAAAGCAGTGATGAACACATGAAGCACATCACCGCATGGAAAGAACTGGAGGAAATTGTGCTAAATGAAGTAAGCCAAGCCAAAAAAAAAAAAGTACAACATGAGTTCACTGAGATAACCTTAGAAAATTGCGGAAGGGACATAGTGAAAAAGCTACTACATACATTCCTGGGGGGAGTTCCAAGTAGTATGACAGGAGTCAAACCAAATCCATGGCTACATACGGTAGCCAACTGCGGTTGGGGGTGGGGTGTGGGTGTGGATGATGGTAATGTGTAGAGGCAGAATGGGGTATTAACCCACCCAAGGCTCCACAGGGAAAGAGGAACCAAACTTAAACCCAGTGTTCCAGGTGGTCAATGCAGCATGTTGGCATGCAGCAGTGACCCAGTGGAGGGGTCTGAGGGCCCAACTCCAATCCCAACTACATGACAGCGCGTCTTACCTCAGGGCAGTTTGCCTTGGACAGCACTGTATCAGCATCTCAGGGATTGGGGCAAGTCTGACCAGAGCACAATAGAACAAATGAAGGGGGAGGAAGAGGGACGGAGTGCATCCTGTCTCTTGCCTTGAAGATGATATTTCCACTCAGAACAGTCAATGCACAGAGAGGACCATATGACCAGTCCCAATATGAAACATGGTGTTCCTCTCTGATCCAAGACCCTACGGGGACACCAATGAGGAAACCTGGTCGAAATTGTACGCTGTCTGACCCAACCATACCATTGCAAAACAGTAAGGGTTTACAGCAGAGCATGGAGTTCCCGAGGGAGTGCCAAGGATATACTTTGGGGCCAGGGTATGGCATTCCATCAGACTCCACTGGGGGACACTCCTGGAGGTCAACAAACAGACCTTAAGCTATTTAAAGGATTTTATCTTGCTATTATTTTCATTTTTGACATATATATATATATATATATATATATATATATGATGGACATTGGTTTCTTTTTGTTGTTATCCTCACTTTAATTTCTTTGGTCACTTCATCTTAGGCTGCTTTTTTTTGTACATATTTTTATCTCTGCAGGTCTATCTAGATAAGATAGACTGGATGAACAGTCTGGAGGATCTAGTAATAGGATTGATGACTAAGTGGGGTTGGGGGGGGGGGAGCATGGGAGATGGGGGAAAGGGGAGCATGGGTGGGGGAAAGGAGGTGGTGTTGACCAACACAGGGATGACAGAATAAGTGATTCAAAATCAGTGACAAGTTGGGTATGAGAGTTCTGATAGGGCTTGACCAAGAGTAATGTAGCAGAGAGAAACTACTAAACCTAAATGGAGGTTGAGCATGATAGTGGGACAAGAGGAAAGTAAAAGGGCACAGAGGAAAGAAATGGGGGGGGGGGAAGGGCATTTATAGAGGTCTAAATACAGGAATGTACATAGATGAATATATTTATATATGATGAAGGAGAAATAGTTCTACATGCATAAAGTTATAAGATTAGTATTAAGACAACAGATGGACATTAGATCTTCACTCAAGTACTTCCTCAGTGCAAGAGCACTTTTTTCTATTAAATTGGCGTTCTATGACACACATCTTCCTGACAATATCATTGAAAACAAATGTATCCATAAGCAAAAGTGGTGAAGAAAGCTGATGGTGTCTTGCTATCAAAAGATGTAGCTTAGGGCTGAGCATAGTGGTTGAGTGTGGGACTGCGGCCCACTGGTTTGATGGTTCAAATCCAGCAGCAGCTCTCCAGAAGCAAGACTGGGCCTCCCACTCCCACCAGAGGGCAATGATGCCCCTCCCCCCCCCAAAATAAAAGCTCCCAATTAAAAATAAAAAAGATATAGCTTCTGGTGCTTAAAGGCTTGAAAGTAAACAACAGTCATTTAGCTCAGAAGCAGTAAAGCTCACACAGAAGAAGTCCACCAGCCTGTGTGACAATGAGGTGTCAAAGACATCAGGTATCAAGCATCAAAGAACTAAAAACTATATCATTGTAAATGAGGGGGAATATACATTGGGGACCCAAAGCCCATCAATAGATGAAGTGACATCCCCTTACAGAGGGTCATAGGGAGGAGATGAGCCAGTCAAGGTACAGTATAGCAAGAATGAAATATGCAACTTTCTTCTACTTCTTAAACGCTTCTGCCCACCCACTCTCATGATCCCAATTCTACAAATCCAGCTAGACCAGGGGATGTACACTGGTAAAGATAAGAGTCAGAAACATGGGGAATTCAAGACAGATGATCCCTCAGGACCAGTGGTGAGAGGGGTGATACCAGGAGGTTGGAGTGAAGGTGGAGTTGAAAGGGGAAACCAATTGCAGGGATCTACATATAGCTTCCTCCCTGGGATATGGACAACAGGGAAGTGGGTGGAGGGACACATTAGACTGTATGATATGACAAAATAATGATAATTTCTATATCATTAAGGGTTCATGGGGGCATGGGAGTGGGGAGGAAGGGGAAATATGGAAAGCCGATACTGGGGGCCTAAGTGGAAGGAGGATGTTTTCAGAATGATGATGGCAACAAATGTGCAAATGTGGACTGCATAGAGTTGATGTATGTATTGATCATGGTAAGAGTTGGATATGTCACCAATAAAATGATTTTATAAATTGGGGGGAATTAGAGTGTATATATTCATTATAAAATATAATTTTAAAGATTTTATAATCATAGTATGACTATTGAGAATACTACTATATGAGAAAACTGGGAGAAGTATAAATTTGATTTCAATTTTGCAAATTGAAAGTCTAAAATTATTTGAAAATTATTTCTAAAAGGTCTTTATTTTCAGCTTTGTTTTTAAAATTATTGATGATATTTGAATTAATTATGTGGATGTATCAGATGATAACTAGTGTCCAATACAAGAACTGTAAAGAACATATTGGAATAATTAATTTAAGAGATATTCTGTAAGCAAAAATTATAGAGTTTGGTGATCTAAGTGATGCAGATAAGAGAATATATTAAATCAGCATTCACTTTCAAACATCAAGTTTTAGCAAATAGATGTTGATAATATTAGCAATTATAGCTAGAACAACTGAGTACATAATATTATAGGAAATCTAATTTAATATTCATAATGTAGCATTACTGAAACCTGGGGGACTTTAAAATATAATGGAAGACAGATGAATATTTGGGTCTAACACTAGCACAGGGAAGGAATCATATGAATAAGAGTGCTTTTACTTTTGTCACATAACCCCAAAGTATTGGATTTCTTTTTTCTGCTAGCCTTTGGGTACTTCATTAAATCATACTCTCTTGCCAAAAAAAAATTTGTGAAAGAATTAATAAAAATTTGTGTGGATGTTAGAAGAAACTCTGAAATTTTCTTTTAATCATAAAGTAAATAAGGCAAACAGAAGAAGTTATGGAGCCAAAGAGATAAACAGGAAGTTTCTAAGAGCAACTTTAATCGGCAAAATCAATTATTATAATGAAATGCACAAAGACTTTGAGTAAGTAAACAAAATATGAATAACACACTCAATATAACTTATACTGAAAGAACTAAAGAAAAAATAAAACCTTGAGTTACAATATTGTAAAGTTATATGGACAAAATATTGAACAATCTCAGAAATATCAAAGGAAAATGGACAAATTTCAGAGTCATTGTAACAAAAATAATTATTTGGCATTCAACCATTTCAGGAGCTAGCATGTGATCAAGAAGCAATGGTATCAAAAGAAGAATCCAAGCTGAAAGGAAGTCAGTAGCTAAAAGCAAAGTTCCAGATTTTATAAAATACTGATTGAACTGTTTCAACAAGCTGACGAGACAGTGGTATCACTCAGTCATCTATGCCAAGACATTTGGAATCCATCTACCTGGACAGCTGACTGGAAGAAAGCAGAATGTCTACCCATTCCAAAGAAAGATGATTCAGCAGAGTACACAAATTATAGAACGACATTTTTGGTGACACATGCAAGTAAACAATTGTTGACTATTATCCAAGTAGATTAATGAGGAGTTGTTATAAATTTATGCCAGATTCTGAAAAGGATGTGAAACAAGAGATGCCATTGCTGGTATTAGATGTATCTTGGCTGAAAGCAGAGCATACCAGAAAGACTCTTATATCTCTTTTGTTGACTTTTCTAAAGCATTTGACTGTGTGGACAGTTTTGAGAAGCGTGTGGATTCCAGAACACTACATTGTGTCCACCCAGAATCTATACATGTATAAAGAGATAGTTGTGCAAAAAGAAAGAGTTTAAATCGAGAAAAGTGTGAGTCATGGTTTTATCCCGTCACCTACTTATTCAATCTGAATACTGAGCAAATAATCAAAGAAGTTGGATTACATAACGAAAAAGGTGGCATCAGAATTGGAGGCAAGTTTATTGACTACCTAGCATATGTATATGTCACAACCTGGCTTGTTGAAAGCAAGGAGAACGTGAAGTACAAGTGGAAGGAGATCAAGGATTGTAGCCTGCAGTATGTATTACAGCTCAATGTAACGGACACCAAAGTACTCACAACTGGACCAATTGGTAAGATCATGGTAAAAGGAAAAAGCAATGAATTCAAGGATTCACCTTGTTGGTTCCACAATCAGTGTTCATGAAAGCAGCAGTCAAAGCAGCAATCAGCACACACAAATAGAAAGACCTTGAACAAGGGGGCTCAAACATAAGAGTGACTGTGAGGATGGCAGAGTGTTAAACAGTGTTCTTGTTTTTCTGTTGAACATAGGGTTACTTTGAGTAATAGCAGTCTCAATGGCACCTAGCAAAAGCACTTGGTGACAGTCTGGTTAAATACGTGAGTAGTAACTGGCTGACATTTCTACCTAACCATCCTCTCAACAGGGTGAAGATGTGGCATCTGCTGTTATAATGATTACAGCCTTGGAAGTCCTATAGACACTTCCCATCGCCCATCGATGCTATAGTATGTTTTTGAGTCAAAATAAATTCAACCATAAAGGGATTGATTTGGCTCTGTGTTACAAGAAATAATGGGGAAAGTAAGCTTCTTCCTTTGGGAATACTAAGGTTTTGAGAAACATGCCAAGGTTTTAGGGAGCAAATATGTAGGTGCCGTATGGTGGTGGTGGAGACTGTTATAAGTACCATTTACTATGAGAAGAATAAGTCAGTCTATTTTGGAGGACAGAGAGTCAGAATGCTCCCAGAAGAGAGGAACTCTAATCAAAGAGTGGGAGGTCAATGAGTAACAGATCAAAGGTCAAAGAAACAGAGAACATGCAAAATGCAAACGATTCCACCTTGTCTTTATGGAAGCATTGTTGTCTTCCTTTCTTCCTTCCTCTGGCCCATCCCCAAATTTAAGTCTAGAAACAATTAACACTAATGCAATTTAATTATTGTTTGTTCATTCATTTAAATGATATGCTATGGCTGGACTTGTGTTACAAATCCTATTCCCATTAACTGTGTTTATATTTCCCTTTGGAAAGCTTTTCCTGCTGTTGATGAGGAGTTATCAGTGTACAGTGTCTTCAGCCAATCTTTTGAGACATGAAAGAACAAATTAAGGAAATCAGCAAGGATGAGTTGATAGAAACTATACCACTCGAAGAAATAAACTCTAAAGGATATCACCCCAGATAAGAGAGGGAGATGCCAAAGCTAATGTGCTGAATTCACCCTTCAGCCTCCTAAAAGCATCATCTTGCTGTATTTATAGATTAGCAGGGCTTGATAACTGAGATACAGCTCTAATTGAGGGTTAGCCTATGTCACTGTTGTTTGGAGGTGTCATTGAGCTTCCTCCAACTGAGAGTGGTCCTCTCTCCAACAGAAAAAATCTCTGTCCAGTGCTGCGTTCTACTCTAACCTTCACTGTCCTTGAACCCATTGTTGTAGCAACTTGTGTCAATCTATCTCAAAGGGATTTTTTTTCACTGACTCTACCCAGAATGATATCCTTTCCCAGGAACTGATAATTCCAGATCACAAGTCCAAAGTGCATGAACTGATGTTCTATTACCATCTTTCTAGGGAGTCTTCTGGCTTCTAAGACAGAAGTGCTCATTCTTCTGATAACCCATGATATATTCTATATTCATTGCCAACGGGTAAGCCTCATGAGGCTTATTTTATTTGGTACAAAATCCCTAGGATTTACAAGCACCTAACACAAAGAAATCAATATGTGTTTAAAAAAGTTCTGATTTTAAGCTTAAGATATCCCAGAAACAGACCTGAGTGAAGAGTTGGATATGTACCTTATTTGGAAATGAGGAAATCATATGAAGGGAAGTGTGAAGAAAGGAAAGTAGCTCCAAAAGGAAGTTATAGAACCAATAACCACTGTGGGTATCTGTGGATTCTGGAAGCCAGCAAAGAGCACATAACCCAGGTTAATATAACCAATAGACTGAAGAACAAAAATCAACTGTTCATCTCAGTAGACAGAGAAAACACTTGTGACTCCTCAGCTCCCCTTCTTGATAAAAGAACTGTACCAATTCAAAAGAAAGTTTCTTCAACCTGTGAGTGAAAGGTAAGTCTGTCTGCTTGCTCCCATAATGGTCTATTAACTCTGAAACCTGGTGAACATTACTTCTCCCTCTGTAAGTTCATTATGATTCAGGTTCAACTCAATGGCAGTGGGTTTCTTGGTTTCTCAACTTGAAAAAGGTTGTCTATAGAAAGCCCACAGTTAATGTCATGCTTACAGGTAAATCACTGCATTGTTTCTTGACCTCAACAAGAAAAGGTTGTTTCCTCTCTTATTCTAGTCAGAGAAAAAAGGACAGGATAAGGACAATGAAGCACACCAGCCTGTATGACGACAAGGTATCGAAGGAACCAGGTATCAGGCATCAAAGAACTAAAGTTATGTCACTATAAATGAGGGGAAGAACAAATTAGGGTACCAAAACCCATCTGTAGGTGAAGTGATATCCCCTTACAGAAGGGTCATGGGGAGCAGAATAACCAGTCAGGGAACAGTATAGAAACAATGAAATATGTAATGTTCCTCTAGTTCTTAAATACTTCCTCCCCCTCATTATTATGATCCATTCCAAGTCTACCTTACAAATGTGGCAAGACTAGATAGGAACAGACAGGAACTGGCACACTGGAGCACTGGCACAGATAGGAACCAGAAACATAGGGAATTCAGAAGAGATGATCCCTTTGGGATCAGTGGTGAGAGTGGTGATACCAGGAGGGTGGAGAGACGGTGAAGTAGAAAAGGGGAACTATGACACTTTTCTCCATACAACTTACTCCCTGGAGTATGGACAATGGGGAAGTGGGTGAAGGGAAACATCAGAGAGGGTACAATATAACAAGATAATAATAATTTATAAGTTATCAAGAGTTCATGAGGGGAGGGGAGCAAGGAGGGAGAGGAAATATCAGGAGCTAATACCAAGGTCTTCAGTAGAAAGAACCTGTTTTGAGAATGATGATGGCAACAAATGTACAAAAATGCTTGGCATGCAATGGATGTATATATGGATTGTGATGAGTTGTTTTAGCCCCCAATAAAATGATAAAAAAGACACCCCAAGTCTCAAGCTATTGAATATTATCTAATTTTGATAACAATTAGTTAGACCATATTATTCTTTTGGGACTATCAGACATATTTGACTGTTAATTTTGAGGTTGGCAGTTCCAACCTACCAGTCTCCTGGAGGAAAAAGATGAGGCTATAAAGATTTTCAGATTCCGAAACCCTCTCTAGGATGACTATGAGTCAGAATCAACTAAATGGCCCTCGGTATCATTCTTTTCATTTACAAGTGAACAATACATGCTCCAAAAAGTTGCTTGGCCTTGGCTGAGTTCACACAGTTAGTACATGCTGAAATGAGATGTAAAAGCAGGCAGCTGATACCAAGGACAGAGTGCTTCACAATTTTTTTGTGCTGTATTTTCATATAAAGATCTATGTGGCAATTTTGAGTAAGTGGAGAACTGCTAAACGAAAGAACAGAGAGGTTCAATTCCAGCAACAGGTTTCAGAAAAAAAAATCTCCTCTTTATATAGGGTTTCTATTAGTTAAAACAGTCGATGACAGTGTGACCCTTTATGTACTGAGAACACATGTCCTTACCTTCAAGATCCTTATATTGTAATGCAGAGAATGTTACATGCACAAGCACATTACAATGTGGTATGAGTTCTAAGGAAATATCACAGCAAGGAAGATATTTGAAATAAATTCATGCCTCTATGAACATAAACACTAATAGTGATACCTTAAGATGGACCCTCATTAGATCTGTAAATAAATTTCAGAGGCCATAATAAAAAGCTTTATAATTCAGTGATAAGCAAATGGGAAAAATCTGATTTAAGATTAAAAATGACGAACATAGTTATGCCATGTTAACTTAAACATTTTTATAGCTTTATTAAGCAATAATTTTTCCCTCTTAACTAGAGATACTCCAGATTTTGAGATAAAACTATATAAACTGTATAAGATCTTGTGAAGAAAAACCAGAATGAGCATATGGAAACAATCCACAGCATACTCTTGAATGTTGATTCATAACCTATATCATGTTTTCCTTGTTCTTTTTCCATATTAGTTTACTATAAATAGACTACCTCATACATCAAAACTTTGGTGGGCAATACATTTATAAACATCTGCCACATTTTAATTAAATTACCTCCTTGTTAATACTTTAAGATTCTGTTATGGGCTGATTTAGAACACAAAAGCAAAGCACCTTTTCTTTTATTTCCTTTGCCAAAGGAACACAGTGCCACCTAATGTTAACTATCACTAGCAAAATATTAAAATGGAAAATAAAATATTCACATAGAAATAGTTCTGCCAAAAGCCTTTCATAAAATTATTTTTAGTAGTTGGATAATGATTTGAGGTTTATTAAAAATATATTAGAGATAATAATAAACAACTATTCTGATATTTGCCTCCTCTTGAGTTCATTTTGATTAATTTAGATTTCTGAGTTTGGTATTCCTTTAAAATTGATATTTACATTATATAACTACCAATTCCTTGTTGTACTAACACAAACTTGTCTAATACATTTTTGAGTGATTGGACTTTCCCATGTAATGCAACAATAAAAAATTACTTTCTAAACATACTTGAAAAATGAGATTAAAAAGAAAGGGAATTCCCAAAAAACTGTTCATTTTTATATTGCAAAGATACTGAAAAACTGGATTAAAATAAAAACATAACATCTATAGTAGGAGAAAAATAAATGACTTCATCAACCAAAAATATATGTCATCTGGTTGTGCATTGCTTTCTTAGAAGTTTTGTGTAGATAGTTCATCTGTTTTGTAATTCTGTGATCAGAATTTATATTCAATTAAAATTTTTATTTGCTTTTTAAGTCAATCTTTTAAAACATTTTAATCTTATTTTAAAATATCTAAAATTCAACACATTACACTTATACTTGCATAAATGGAATTGTGAGATTTAGTTAACCAATTCACTATATTTAAGATTTATGTATCTTAATATTTTATATATATTACATATATGCTGACATTATGTGCTTTTGAGTTCCTAAGTTGAGTTTATGCTGAGTAAAAGAATTTAGACACAAAGAGAAACATATGACTATGATTTTAATTATGTGATATATAATTAACATTTTAATGAAATGTTTTAAAAATTATATACTACATATTATACAATATACAATACATACAATATATATGTGATTTCCACCCCTTTAATTATTATAAAATTTTTTATTGTGAGTTGTGTGAAGATTTACATAACAGATTATGTGTTATACATTTGACAATTGATACATATTTGTTTCATCTTATTTTTACAATTGCTTCAAGATGTCAGCAGCAAACATATATTAATCAGAATTTGGAATATACAGAACATGAATTTAGAAAAATTGCAAATTACCAAAAATTAAATGGAAATCAATATCCTAGATGTTAGTGAGCTGAAATGGACACATTAGACTTTTTGAATCTGAAAATCATACAGATCACTATGCTGGGAATGATATACTCAAGAGTAATGGAAGGACATTTCAAGATCTCTTGTGAAGTGTAACACTGGTTATGATAGACTAACCCAAAGAAAATGTAGTTAGTAGAGTTAGAATTAAAATTTTTTGCACCAATCACTAAGGCCAGTGATGGAGAACTTGAAAAACTGTACCAACATCTTCAATATGAAATTGATCCAACATGGAGTCAATATTCAGTGAAGATTACTCAGTGCTGACTGGAATGGAAAAGTGGAAAAAAAAGAGGATGGAATGGTAATTGATAATAAGACCTTGGAAATAGAAATGAAGCCTGAGATCACAGATACAATTGTGCAAAACCAAAGAAGATGTCTTCGTCTTAAATACCTGTTTTCAACAATACAAAAGATACCTGTGCATGTGGACTTTTTCAGATGAAATACACAGAAAACAAATGAACTACTTCTGTGTAAAGAGATGAAGGATAAATTCAATATCAGAAGTATCAGGATGGGAGTAAGGTATAGTAACAATCTGCATTGTACAGATGACTTAAACTTGCTTGTGGACAGAAAGGTGGTGTTGAAGCACTTGGTGAGAAAGCTCAAAGATTACAGTCTTCAATATGGATTGCAACTATGAAGAAAACCAGATTCTCAAACTGTACAGAACTGGATATATGTGGAGCATCATGTTAAGTGGAGAAAATATTGAAATTGTCAAATAATACATCTTGGTTGAATCTGCAATCAATGCTCATAGAAGCAGCAGTCAAGAGATCAAAAGACACATTGCATTAGATAAGTCTGCTGCACAAAATAGTTTTAATTTTTTTTTTACATTTTGTGCCTTTGTTCTTTAAGCACAGATGACGGTTTATGTTTCAGTAAAATGTTTTCCTAATCTTTTTCATAGTTTTTTAATTTTATTATTTTTAAAAATCATTTTATTGAGGTCTCATACAGCTCTTATCACAATCCACACAGTCATCCGTAGTGTCAAACATTTGGTTCTCTCATCGTTCTCAAAACACTTGCTTCCCACTTGAGCCTCTGGTATCCGGTCTTCATTTTTCCCCTCCCTCCCCATTCTCCCTTCCCTCATGAACCTCTGATTATTTGTAAATTATTATTTTGTCATATTTTATACCATCTAAAGTCTCCCCTCATCCACTTCTCTGCTGTCCTTCCTCCAGGGAGGAAGCCAAATGTAGATCCTTGCCATCTGTTCTCCCTTTCTACCCACCTTAAATGAGGGATGCTGCTTTGAGGATTAAGGTACACTTTACTCCAGCGATGGTGTTTTCAATTATCTCATATGGATAGGAATGTTGAATCTTGAATAAGGAAGACTGAGGAAGAATCATTGCCTTTGAATTACACTGCTGGTGGAGAAGTTTGAAAGATTCCAAAACAAACAGAACTATCTTGGAAGAAGTAGAGCCAGAATGTGCCTTAGAAGCAAGGAAGGAGACAAGACTTCTCATGCGTTTTAGACATGTCAGGAGAGACCAGTCTCCAGATTTCTGTCTTTATATAATTGCTATATAATTTTGTTAACATAAAATTAAAAGTATTTTAGAAATTAACCCACTTTTCTGTAGTACATCAAATCCCACTTTAATAAAATATATATTTTTTTTAGGCATCACTGCCCTCCGGTGGGAGTGGGAGGCCCAGCCTTGCTGCTGCAAGATTTGAACCGCCAAACCAGTCTGCCGCAGTCCCATACTCAACCACTACACTACCAGGGCTCAGCCCAAAATAATTTTTCTTAAAGAAAAATTGCATCTTATTTTCTTAAGAAAATAGCATAATTGCCTACCTTCTGATATGAATTATTAACTTCTGATATTAACTATTAATTACTGTTCTATGTCTGAGTTATTAATAATATGCCAATTTTTAAAATTATTTCATGAGCTAAATCATTTTTAAAAAGAATGGTGGTTTTCGGATGGATTTTACCTCATAATTAACAAAAATAAGACTCTGACCATATACAGAAGTAAGTTTCAACCACTCCCCCAATACAGATATTCTTAAATAATTTGGCAAACTCTTCCAATAAAAATAAGATAATCAGGTACATACAGTTCAACATTCTGTAACTTATGCCATTTTATTTTCAGAGGAAAAAAACCCAAAACACAGTTTCAGGAATCAGTTTAGCCAAGTCATAACTTGGCAAGAACAATTCTGTTTCTATGGAAACACACAGAGAAGCAACACATCTTTCGTACTCCCTTGTGTCTTGGTAGAAAATCATATTCTATTTCCTATCCACTCTTAAAATTCTGTTGATAGATAGTGTGGCCACTGGAGTGGAGTGACCACTGCCCCACATTTCACACTGGGACTATGTAGCAAGTGCACATTTTGGAATTCATAGATAAAGGAAGAAGAGATTTTTTTTTTTTAGAATAAGCACTAAAAGAAGTACTTAAATAAGAAATCTAATACATGTCACTGCAAAACTACTAGCAAAGCAGTTTTCACAAAACTGTGTAGCACATATAAAGCAAACAACCTTACAAACAAACAAACAAACAAAACTCTGTGGGCTAAGATTTTTAGGTACAGTTATTATACGTCTAATATGAATCGACCATTCTTTTCTATTCTACAGACTTAAAAAACAAAGGAAGAAAACATTAAATATATATCTGCACAAAAAATGAAAACAGATACTATAAAAATAAATTTGTTTCATATGTGAGGAAAAGGAAGAATGTTAGGGAAGTGTTTTAAAAATTACCTTATATATGTGTATGTAATAATGTATATAAATACCTATGTTATTCTCTGAAGTCCAAGAACATCCTTCTGCTAATTTTGTTTTTGTGGGCATCACTGCCCTCTGGTGGTCATGGGAGCTACCCAGCCTTGCTCCTGGAGAGCTGTTACTGGATTTGAACCTCCAAGCCTGTGGGCCGCAGTCCCGCACTCAACCACTGTGCCACCGGGGCTCAGGCTTTTCTGCTAATCTTTTATTAAAAGTCAAACATATGCTACATGCTAATTCATTCCTTATTTGAAGGATATTCTTTTGGAGTCAGGAACTTTAGAAGGACCTATTTACTAAGTTTATTTGCATTAACAATTATCAACTTATTCCCCAGTTATATATATGTATGTATGTAAAATTTTCGATCGGTAAAAAATGTCAGCATGATAGACTGCTAGCCCCAAATTACAGATTCCTGACTACCTGTTCAAAGAAAGGCCTGGTAATCCACTCTGCAAAGCATTCATGGTAAACCCAATGGAGTTCAGTTGACACAAATGATGTCGCCGTAAGTCAGGATTAGTGTTGCTATCATATGTGTGTCTCTGTCTGTGTGCCTGTGTGTTTCTCTGAGACCTGCTGCTAGCTTGAATTTGACAAACTTAGACAATTATTTGTGCTTATGACAATTCTAATCATATTTTAGATTTTGATGATGACAAATAGAAGAGCAAATCACAATGTAGTGCCAAAAATCATGGAAACTTTTATTAGACAAAATATCAAATGTCTTTATTTTCTTCTTTTAATTAAAGTGGAAGTCTTGTATTGTTCTTAATAAAGTACAGCACATACCTGTTTCAAAGAGGGAAAAGCAAAAACTCAGATTGAGGCTAAATCTTTTAAAATGTCAAGAGGCATAGGTAAAATATCAATTGATATGTGATATATTTCAATCATCTTAGAAAATTCAAGACTTTATATTTATCACTAATTTATTTAGCAATTAGGCACTTTTGGCTATAAATATATTTCTATAACATGGAAGTAATTAAGTATTGATAATACATTGTAGGGTGCACAATAGAAATTTTATTAATTTTACTATTAACAGTTCACTTTGGAATCCTGAGTACAGTGTCTCTGATTAGGATGCTGAAACCAAGAAGACTGGTAGTTAAAATTGTCGGGCCATGCCACCACTCCACTAGTGGCTGTCTGCTTCTGTAAAGATTTGTGGCTTTAGAAACCAGGGGAACATATCTACTCTCAGATTAGTTGTTAATGATTTGAAATAGACATAGAAACATTGGATGGGTCATTGTTAATTCTATTCCCTGCTAAAAATCAATTAAAATGTGTGTCTTGATTCCTTATTCTTCAAAAACGAAAATACTAACTTGAATCCTAAGCTTCTGCAAATGTAGCCTCAAAAGCTTGTTCTAAAATTTACTACACTTTCACTTCAATGAAATGTGTGATTCATATGAGGAGATCCAAAGAACCTTTCACATATATTGTTGTGTGGGTATCAACTTAACAGCAATGAGTTATATTACCTTTAGTAAATCAGGCTTTTGTATTACTTAGACAAATGTTTTCATTATGCTGTTCCAGATATCTGAATTGTCTCAAAAGAATTAAAAAAAAAAACCATAGAGGTCTCACTGAAATCTTACCTGTTTCATCTGTCATGATTTTTCTTCAAATTTCTTGTACATCAATTAAAAGTTAACATGCTCACATAAGATGAATGTCCATTGCTAACAATGGACTGTAACATCAATTAATCTGTATGGTAGCTGCAATTTCAGGTTATTTTAATTTCTCTTTTTTCTTGCATACTTAATTCTTATTGTATAGTTAAGAATCCAATGCTATTACTTATCTAGTGAGTGTAAATATATTTTCCTATTCTTTGACTATTTATATTCAACATGTAATGGAATGTACTTTATTTGTATTCTGCTTGATATTATATCTATTTGTATTTTATCTGTATTCAGTTTGATGTTATGACAGTATCTCACTATGGTTATAATTAAGATTTTTGATTTCATAAAAATAGCCAATGCATTTAAATATATGGAAGAATCAAATTCATTATTTTGTAACTATTTGTTGAGGCGCTATGAGTCAGAATCCACTATTTGTCCATCAGATTGCTGTACTACAGCAACTTGTGTGCTACTGTGATGCTGGAGATCGCATGATATTACTTTCTAAGAATATCTCTCCTTTGCAAATATCTTTTTTCAACAGCATAAATGCAAACTATAAATGAGGATTTCAACATATGTAGCATATAGTTATCCAATAGATTACATATGTGAGAAAAGATTATGGAGAAGTTCAAAATCAGCAGCCAAAATGAAGTCAGAGACTGATTGGAGAACAGACTATAAGCTCAATTTAAAACCAAAGAAAGTTAATACATGTCTAGGATAACCACAGTGGGGAATGGGGAAGGGCAGGTATGAGAAGTTGAAATGAAGGTCTCAAGTGGAAAAACAGAGATTTGGAGAATGATGACAACAGCAGGCAGGTGACGGGGCTTGGCACAGTGTGTGTTTGTATGTATTGTGATGGATGATGTACAAGCCCCCAATAAAATGATTTTAAAGATTATTTAAAAAAAGAATTCGACAGAAAAATTCAAGGGGCAGCTTGAGAAGACAAAGGAGAGTATTATAATGAAATATACAAAGATATAGTTAGAGAATTAAAAAGGATGAGCTACCTCAAAATAGGTTCACTTGAAAGAACTAAAGAAAAAACATGAGTCTTTTAAGTTATAATATCAAAGGATTCTATGGGCATAATATTGAATGAAGAAGAAAGCATCAAAAAAAGATGGAAGGCATGCATTGAGTCATTGTGCCCAAAGAACTGGCACACACTTAGCCCTTGTAAGTGGCTCTTGATCATTATCACAAACCAATGTTCTTGAAGGAAGAAGTGCAAGTTTCACTGAAGGCAGTAGCCAAAACCAATACTCTAGAAATTGATGGAATAGCAACTAAAATGTTGTAGCAAGCTGATTAAGCACTGTAAGCACTCACTCACCTACACAAAGAAATTGAAAGACAGCAACCTGGACAACTGAAAAGAACAGTTCTCTGTCTGTGTGCATTCTTTTAAAAAGCGTCCCTTAGAATTCAGACGTTTTTATTAATATCATTTGAATAATTGTGAAGATGGTGCAGGGCCACACAATGTTTTATTCCTTTGTACATTCTGTTACACATTAATTCTGTGTCCAACTCATAGATTAGCCATGAGTTGAAACTGACTCAACAGTACCCAACAACAAAACAATGACATTAAAATCATTATTAATATCATCTTTAATATAATTATTATTTATATATCAATTTTATTAATATCACATGCAAGTACATCTGAAAACAGATGAAACATCTGTTGCAGCAGTTTATCAACAGGAAGCTACTAGAATTCAAGTCAGATTCTGAAGACAATGTGGAAAAAGGGTTATCACTGCTGACATCAGACTGATGTTGGCTGAAAGCAGAGAATACCATAAAGATGTTTACTTGTGTTTTAGTGACTATGTAATGGCGTTTAACTTTGGAAACCATAAGAAACTTTGGATAGCAATGAGAAGAATGAGAATTCCAGAAAACTCCGTTGTGCTCAGGTGGAACCTATACGTGGACCAAGAGGCAATTGTTGGAACAGAGCCAGGGAATACTGCATAGTTTAAAATCAAGAAATGTGTGTGCCAGAGTCTTCTTCTCTCAAGGCATTTATTCAGTCTGTCTGCTGAGCAGATAATAAGAGAAGATGTACTATGTGAAGAGGCACTCAGCTATTAGAAGATAGGCTTAGTAACAATCTTCTATATTATGCATATGGCGAAGACTTGCTTGCTGAAAGTGAGGACTTGAGCACTTCCTGATGAAGATCATGGGTAGCAGTCTTCCATATGGATTACACTCAACATATAGAAAACCAAAGCTCTCACAACCGGACCAGTAGGTAACATCAAAATATGTAGAGAAAATTTTGAAATTATCAATAAATATGTTTTGCTGTGATCCATAATCAATACTTATGAACATAGAAATCCAGAGACAATTGATTGGTCCAAGAGTATTTTCAATCATTTCAATGTATAAGAAAGCTAGCCACTAAATATGGAAGACCAGAGAATAATCCATACAGTTGAACTCTGCTGTTGGTGAAGAATGTCGAAAGTGTCGCACATAATCAAAAGAGTAAATAAATCTGTCTTGGAAGAAGTAGAGCTAGAATGATCCCTAGAAGGAGTTGAGAGATATGTTTCACATATTTTGAACATGACTTCAAGAAAGAACAGTACATGGAAAAATATATTAAGCTTAGTAAAGCAAAAGGGCAGTTAAAATGACAAATTTTAAAGAGATGGATTGGTACAGTGGCTCCAACAATGAACCCCAAAATAACAGTTTTAAGTATGGTGGGATACTTTGTCCTTTCCTGTATAGGACTACTATAAGATGGAACCGACTGAATGGCACCTGACAATAATGTGAGCAGAATTGGCTCAATAGCTTGGATATTTTTGTCTATCAATGTATCATGGGAGTTTTGAGAGAATATATGTAGATGAAAGGCACAATTGTTGCCATTAAGAGGCTTAGGATAAAATTAATAATAACATCTAGACAAAACAGAAGATATTACATGACTGTCAATAATTGAAATCCCCTTCCTTGATGAAGAGTCATTAATTCTATGGAGGAAGTGATAGAAAGCTTGCATCTTTTGAGATTATACTTCCTTCTGATATTGTGAGCATAAAAGAAGTACAAAATGGGAGGTTTTCCTGGCCCTTCTCATAACTCACACTCAGGTTGGGAACACAGAAGATATGGGTGGTATAGCAAAGCATGGTGAAGAAATTAGATGGAGCCCAACTTTCAAATAAAATAGTGACTGTGGCCTTAAAGACTTGTTTCCAGACAAGCAGTCATAACTACAATGAAGAAACATCCAAACACCAGGGCCTGAGGATTGCAAATCATATACTCTGAAGTCGAAGGAAGGAAAGAAATTAAAGGTTAAATTGAAAGATTCTGGTTTGCTACAAATGATAGTAGAAACCAAAGAAACATGAAATGTACACAGGAAATACACTTCTAGTTATTTCCCTCTATCCAAAATACATAAAAGAGGAATGGGAGGAAAGTGGTGACCAAATGAAGTGCTTTGGAGAGGTGAGTATAGAAGATAGGAATGATGACCTGACTTGAATGGATCAAACCTGCTCAGCTGACTCCCTCTGACACATGTTGAGCCTGATCCAGTTTTCAGCATTTTCTATGTGGTTTGTGTTTTGTTTTTTCCAAATTGGGGTTGACCTCATATGTACTTTTTCAGTGAAGGTAACACTCTTGAATTCTGTTACATGTTTTTTCCAGTTTTCAGTAAATGAAACCCAGGATTGATGAACCTATAGGGACATCCAGCAGAATAAGCATTCCTGGAGGGAGGTATGGGGTGTGGGGAAGGAAAGGAGGTAAAGGGAAGCTGATGTCAAGGAGTCCATGGAGGAAGAAAATGCTTTGAAACTAACTGTGGTAGAAAATCTCATAGTAGTCAGTGTGACTGAATGATGGCATGATGTGGTATCTATATTAGCTTCCAATAAAATAGCTTTGAAGAATAAAGACAATGAAATATTTGATGTCTCTATTAAAATGTATCAACTTTTTTTGTATCTGCAATGAAAACACATAAATAAATAAAATGAAATAAAACCACCAAATTTAAAGAGAGCACACACAACCCACTTTCCCTTCACAAATTTCTAGAGTCCTCTGAGTTTTGCATGAGTTCATTACTATATTCACTCACCGAGGGGGAGATGAAGGAGAGCGACAATGCAAACTGAGTGTTCCTGCCTTGCCACTGTCATTCTATTCCTTATGGTCAGGTTTAACTTCCAGAGGCCTCCAATCGATGCTTAGATACTTTCACCCCAGTGCAGGTGTCAGTGAGCATCTCTGGTCCTAAAGACACACTGGAGCATCATCTGGGTTCATGGACACTGTAATGTAGAGGAAAGGGATATCATGCGCAATTCTATATATGTATGCTAATGTATTTTAATTCCTCATTTCTTTCTAAATAAGTGCACTGTAACAGGAGTTGGCAATATCTAATTATGGAGAATGGAAGCCAGATATATGAACATTAGCCCCTCTTTCTCCATATTAATGATACCATAACAGGAAATTAAAAAGAAAGAAGCTCCTAAAATTGATTCATTTATTTTTCCTTTATTGAGACTTCTCAAAAATGTAACAGTTATACAATAAAAGAAATCACAAAGAATAAATGTCTCTGGGCTTGATTAGTTGTCAAAGGATGTTACTGACAATTGATATTAAAAGAATTTGAAATTCACCATATTGTGCTTATGAGGGATATGTTCAATAATATCAGTTCTCTTTTGTGGATTTTATCTGACATGAAAATCATATTATCAATCAGACTGAATTATATAAAATTGAAAAAAATTGCATGCATTACCATTTCAGACAATTACTTTTATCCTTTACAATCTGTTGTCTGTCTCCAATTCATTTTGAAGGCAAAGATGACTTTAGGTAGGTCACATAATTATAGTGATTGAACACAAAGAACAAAACCTTTTCTACAGACTCCCTCCAAGCCAGTTTGTCACCTTTGGAGTGACCATTTTTCTACACCTTAGTTTTTGAGACAGTCTGTATATACATTTATAAGTATTTTAATATGTTCATGTAAATTTGAGATGATTTATTGTAGTCATATCTAACAAAATTTTAATTGATATAACTGCTCTAATCATTTTATATCTCAAAAAATGAGGCTTAGGGTACTTAAGTGTCTTTCTTCTAAATCAATGAGCTGCTGAAGATTAGGGGTGCATTTTTGGTGCTGTTCTATCTGACTCCATAATCAGTTGTACCATCCCAGCCAGCTCAAGTCCCCTGAAGCACCTGGAATAAATGCTTATGAAAGGAGGTTGAGTCATGAGGGAGAGGAAGAATTACTTAAAGGAAAAATGACTTCCTGAGCATCTCTGCTCTCTGGTTTTTTATTTGGACTCTAAAGGAAGGAAGTTTACAAAAGTTCAAATGCAGGGGCTGTTCTAAGGCACAGTAACTTAAGACTCAAAACATTCACATTCTCATGATTCATGAAAATTCATAATTTTAAAAATCATTTTACTGAAGGCTTATGCAGCTCTTATCACTATGCATGCATACATTCATTGTGTCAAGAACGCTTGTACATTTGCTATAATCATTTTCAAAACATTTGCATTTTACTTGAGCTACAGGTATCAGCTCCTGAAGTTAACCCTCCCTCCCCCATACTCCCTCCCCCACAAATCCTTGATAATTTATAAATTCTTATTACTTTTTCATGTTTTACATGGACTGATACCTATCTTCACTCCCTTTTCTGTTGCCTGTGACCCTGACCCAGAGAGGGGGTTATTGTGATCGGTTCCCCCCCCTTTTGTGGGGGGGGGCATCACGGCTCTCCGGTGTTGGGAGTAGGAGACCCAGCCCCACCGCTGGAATTGAACCTCCATCCCAGTGGGCCGCAGTTCCGCACACAACCATTACGCCACAGGGGCTCAGCCCCGGTTCCCCCTTCTTATTCCATCTTCCCCTTCCGCTCCAGGTATGGCTATTCCCATTTTTGGTTCTGAGGAGGTTATCTGTCTTGGATTCCCTGTGTATCCAGTTCTTATCTGTATCTGTGTACATGGTCTGGTCTAGCCAGATTTGTAAAGTAGAATTGGGATTATGATATTGGCGGGGCAGGGGTGTGTGTGTGTTTTGACAGTGTTATACTGTAGCCCAACTGGATCATCTCTTCTTGTGACCCTTCTGTAAGGACATGTTCAATTGTTTACAGATAGGCAGTGACCAGATGGGATCCCGCTTTTGGCAAGACAGTCCCGGTTTTAAACAATTTTCCCCGAGTCCTGTAATATTTTAAGAAAGTCCCAATTTTTGGAAACAATGCATGACAAGATAGGGAACGGAGGGAGAATGGGAAGGGAATATACCACCTCTACCCCCCTAGCCCCACCCTCGGTCATTGGTGTCCCGCTTTACCAATGTTAATATCTGGTCACTTTACTTAATTAACATTCCCACACCAAAGCACATTATGACCTGAGAGAGCTCCTTCTGTCTGAAACAAGCAAACTCCTTATTCCTCAGTGTTTATCCAAGTTCTTGGAACATGCATACAGGCCTACTCTCAAAGTTTACTCAAAACCTTTGTATTCAAGTGACCCTCCAGGGTGAACAGGACCATGCTGCCTAGAGTCAGAGTTCTTCTCTTAACACCAACACCACATGAGTGGGAAACTCTTAGTTATTTGCACAAGCTTTTGTATTTTTTCAAATTCACTACAAGCAAATATTTATAAATAAGATATGCAAAGTAATTCACTTGATTATATATATATACATATATATCCTGTAATCTCAATAATATTCTGTTGCTCAAAATTAAAACTTGAAATATATATTAGGGGGAGGGGTCCAAGATGGCGCCGAGGTAAGCAGCCTAAACGGGGAGCTCCGGTAAGTTTGGTGTCCAGGAGGCCACGTGGAGGTGTCCTGGTGAGTGGAAAGTTCCCTACGAGGGGCTCTCCCTGGCCAGGAGGGGACCCTGCCCCACATCCCCTTTCCTTTCAGCCCCAGAGGTCTGGATATATATATCGG